>PVLD010007111.1:0-94237 GCA_004027595.1 Dinomys branickii | reverse complement strand
ATTTGCATGTCTGTATATGGGTCCATACATCTACAATTCGAAGATATCAATGGATAAAGCAACAACTACTGTTGAGACCATATCACCTTGTCTATAGATTAGTTGTGATTGTACTATTTTCTATGATAATGGGTGTCTGTTTGTCAATATGTTTTTGTACTTTTATGTTTCTAAAATAAAAAAAATAAAAAAAAATTATGTTTGCATCAGTAGCTTACTACTAGAAAGAAGGCTGAAGTTCAAATTGTTCACCAATTTTTGAACATATGTCTCTTCATAACCTCTGAAGTTGATTTAATAATAGTTCAGAAGAAAGAAAACACCAATCAAATTAAATTATTTAATCTTTCCATTTTAAAGGAATAATCTTCCAGAGAATTCTACCAGCACAACATAAGAGGGCTCCATGGTTGTAAGGTTCTGAGAGAGTTCACCTCCAAATATATAAACCAGGGATGATGACTGTGCTCTGCTCTGTACCCCAACATTGCAATTTACCCCATAGCATAATGAAATCAGAATAACTAGGTGACTTTATAGGATTTAGAAGTGATTCCAAGTTAAATTTATTATTAAATATGTCTAACTACGTGAGGTTAATTAGAAAAGATTCCTTAAATCCTTTTACACATGTGATGTGTTACTCTGCTTTCTAGGACCACGACAGAGTATCCAAGACAATAAAATTCAAAGGGTGGAAAGTTAATTTGGGTTCATAGTTTCTGAGCTTGTAGTCCGTGGCTGCTTTGCTCCCTTGCTTGTGCATGTGGCAGCACAGTGCCATTAGCAACCAGAGCTGAGGACTAAGTATTTATTATGTGCACTTGGCAAACATTTCTGATCTCAACTCCAGAGTGCAGAGCAGAGAGAGACTGGCATACACAAATGAAGACATAATAAATGTCCACTTTTGTGATCTCACCTGAGGAGCAGAAAAGCCACTTATTTTCTCCTGCACCACCTCCTCAAATTGAAGGTGCTTGTTAAAATGTAAATGTTTTCTGGGTTAACTAACTTTCTCAGACAAGCCATGAGAGCAAGGGAACAGTTCTTTGTACACCACAAGGGGTGTTCAAAATATGTCAAAATATGACTTTAAAAAACTGTATAACAGCAAAAGACATATTGTGATTAGTCTCCCTCAAAATACTTCCCTTCACTTACAACTCACCTTCCCCAGCCCCAGCGCCACTTTCTGAAGTAGTTCTAGAAGTCTTCCTTCGTAGCTTCATGAAGCATGATAAAAATGTGGTGCATGTTGCTTCCAGGTGACATTCATAAAAACATTGCATTCACAATCACCTTACATACTGGTCCGAAGCCAAGTCAAAGTGACCATGGGAGGGAAACATTTTGAAAGGATCCAGGACATGGAAGTAGCTGTGAGAATGCAAATGAAGACATTCATGAAAGAGGACTTCCAGAATTCATGAAAGAGGACTTCGAAGGAAAGGAAACTTGACTAAGTAGAGACCTGTTCACCTCATCATGTCCAGGAGGCAAAGAAAGAGAGGGGAAACCAGATTCCAAAATTTCTCAAAGACATGGCAAGAATTGTAGGATAAATGTGTTCAGAAGAGGGGGTGGTATTTTGAGGAGGGTTAATAGAAATGGATCTTTTATTGTAGTAAATTTTTAAAATTTAACTATTCACCACGTTTTTCAACCTTATCTTGTGTTTTCTGGAGAGCATAGTTTGAGTACATCAAAATAAAATATCCACAATGACAATAATAATATCATTTGTTGGGTTGCAGCATGCCTGATATTATACTAATACTTTATATGATATGTCTTATTTATTCCTTATAATAATCAGATGAGGCCTGCCAGTATTGTTCAAAATATGAAACTTCTGAAATTTGGAAAGGAAACGCTTTGCCTACAGTCATAGAACCAGTTGGAAAGACACTGAAGTGAACTTCCAAACCTGTGGCACTGTCATGGAGACTGCATCTTGGGATGTGTCCACCCACTCAGTCTTCAATGTTTCCTGTTGCAGAGGTGCTAGTTGAGCAAGTTAGTTCAGGGCCATTGCTGCTCTCCACCCTGTCAGTTCAGCCTACACCAGGAGGGTGAGCGTGCACCTTGGATCTTCTCCTCCTTGCACAGTGGGCTCCGTCACTGGCTTATTGCTGGGGCGAAAGATCCAGCACCTACAACTAGAGAATAGGCTCATTTAGGCTCACGGTTTCAGGCAGGGCAGAAGAAGAGCTGCTGGACCCACTGCCTTGGGGAGGCAGGCCGAGAAGGGAGGAGGTAGCCAGGGAGGGAGACGGACCCTTCCGGGACACACTCCAGTAACCAGACTATGTCCCGCCTCTAAACATGAGAGTTTGGGGGACACCATGACACTCTGCATTCAGTGTCTTCATTTAACACTATTGTGTAGCCATTCCCTCCTCTCTACTTCATTTGCCCCTTCCACTTGGATGGAAAACAAGTTCATGAGCCTCTACTGTTTCCCACCGCCACCTCCTCTTGCCTGTTTTTCTAATTAATGACTCACTGAATCGATACTCTGAAAATGGTGTCTCCACTTTGTCATCAAACAATATAAATCATTTGTGCAGTCAGGGTTTACAAGGAGAAAGATTTACTACAGGACACATAATCTACAGGAGTATTTTATAATATTCACTCAAAGAGTCAAATGCAGGAGATCTGTCCACACACTAGAGACCCGAAGAATCCAGCTGAGGGCCTGGATCCCACAGCAATGTCTAGCATGAGTCCAGCTGGAGGCTTGGAGCCCAAGAGTATGTCTCATGCGAGTCTGTACCATGGATCCGCACCAGGAGGTCAGTGGTAGAAGCTCGAAAATCTGCACCAGTTGGATGAAGGATCTGCACCGTCAGGCTGAAGGATTTCACTGGAGCCAGGAAGCAACCCTCAAAGTACGGACCTGAGCTTTCCCAAAGAGAAATGCAGCCATCCTCAACCACAGCGAGGACCTGAGCTCTTCTCACAAGCACAGCCAACTTCGTATCAGGAAAGCCGGTGGGACAAGCTTCTCCGGGAGAATCAACAGCACCATCTGCCCTTTCAGTTCTCCTTTTATGCTGTTGGCAATTGTCCTGGGAGGGCCATCCACGCCCAGCACCCTCTGATTCAGTTCAGCCACTGTTACAAATTGACCATTAGTTAATCCACCACATTATTCATGGGCTTGCTTCCAGCAATACCAGAAAGGAGCTGAGAGTCCTTGTGGAGTGTAGTGCTGACCTCTAGCTGTTCCTCTTCTCCTTCACATTTCCCACATTATTTGATTCCTTGAAGAACTACGATCTTTGGCATTTTGTCATTGTCATTTTTTTGCTTTTATTTTTCTATTACCACTAGATTTGATAAACCCAAAACTGGCTTTTCAGTGTGCTACTGTCTAGATCAGAGGTCTCTTTCAAAAGTCTCATTTGCTCAGAGACACGGGGCTGGCTGGAAACATGGCTCATGGGGGTGTGACTGGAAGGGTGACTCTTGCCCCTCCTTCTCCCTTCCCCTTGGTTTCCTGGCTGGTGGAGCCTGGGCAGCTCTCCCCATCATGTCCTCCCCCATGTCGCTCTGCCTTGGAGCCAGCCAACCCTGGACTCAGTCCTCTGGGACAGTGACTCAAAATAAGCTTTGCTCCTTCAGTGCTGAGTATTGGGCTAGCAAAATGACTAAGACACTTCTGGATGCCTCTGTCTCGTGCCCCATTTTCCAAATATACAGACTAATCCTGCTATGGAATGCAGATGCCTAAGATAGCACTTTGGCAATATATTAGCCTTTTATCTGAATGTGTCAAGAGCTCTTGTGGCCTCTGGGTAAGATAAAAATTCCTCCACCCGATGTCGCCAGCTGTAAAAGTACGAGATCTAGCTCCATGCCACTTTCTTATCCTTCCGTCTCTGCTCCAAACATGCCTTCATGCGTTTACTTCTTCTTGATTTCCATTATCCACTAATATGCTTGACTCCTTCTAGATTGTCTGGTGTGGACTTCAGGCCCATGCATTCTTTGCTTGTGCTGTTTATTTCTGCCATGCTGTCCGTAACATTTCTGCTGCCACCTGCTCTCTGCTCCTCACCTCCTCCTCAGGTCAGCTCCAGAAGAGCAGCCCGGCCCTGCTATGGTACCCACAGGCTTCATGACTTCTAGTCATTTCCTTCACATGTCCAGAGTTCTTTTATGGTTCATGTCACTCAGGAGTGGTTATTTTGCCTTTTGAATCAGATTTAGCTTTTCTTGAGGACAGTAGTGGGAGTACTAATTTTTTTTTTTTTGAGGGAGTGTTTAATTTGTTTGCTTGTTTTTGATTTTTGGTCTCTGCCCTTATTCCACACAGTGCCTAATGCAATGTATTTTCAATAAGGGGCCACCAGGGTATACTTAAATACATAATAGGTAATCTTCAGTTAGGAATTTATACTAATTCACAGAAGGGTTGGAAACTGCGTATTAAAGCAATATTCTGACAAGTAAATTAAGTTTCTTATTAAAATAGTTTTTAAGATACAGATTGCTGGATTCGCTTTCATGGTCAGCACTCCCACCAAATATGGTGCATTTCTTTCCTTTACCACGTATGTACTTTATCAAGAGATCTTCTGGGAGTTTAGTCTCTGGTAAACAGTTTATTGTAACATTAATAAAAGGAAACAGATTCAAATAGCTGGAAAATTAAAAGTCTCAGCTTACCTCAAAGAGTACTCTATTCTGGTAGTAAAAAGTAATATAAAACACAAACTTGCTCCGTGAATGCCAACACAAATACTAGGAACAGTGGTCTGAGAGTGAAGCAGGAAGCCAGTTGCTCCAGACAGGTTAAGACGCTGCACGTCTTTTCGTTTCTTCTTTAAACCATTCTCAATTTCATGACTCTGGTTGTCTAAATGCTAACTTCACACAAATCATATCAGTGCCAACTTCTTCTTGGCAGGCCTAGAGCTTAATTTTTGAAATACTTAATTTTTATATGCTCCATTTTAAGGCTAATGTAGAGAGACTTGGCAGAGCAACTAAGCACAATGGGTAGTAATTGAAAAATAATAAGAAGCAGTCCACAGATTCAAAGGTTTTAATTGATCTGTACAATTATGCTTTGAGATTAAGTTAATTGTACCAAAGAGCAGGTTTCTGGATAGGACTCCAGACTGTAAACTAGGAGCTGCTTCTGTACTTTCAGTTCTCTGTGGGATAAAATAAAGCTCAGATCTTTGTCAGTCACTACTGAGAAAGTGCTGGGAAATTATTAACATTAAGTCACACATCATGACAAATAGTGGTGTGACAGAGGAACTATTAATTTTTCCATTCAAACCCATTAAAATTAGCTGCTGCGCAATAGTTGGAACCGTTACTTCCTTTCATCGAATGATCTGTCTTTATTCCAGAAATTGTAACAAATATTTTTGGCAGCCTTTCAAATTTCAATAGTAATCGGCATAAAAAGAGAAAGAAGTATTAAAGTACTCTGAATCACAAATCAAAATAAGTCCTGGAATTTTTATTTTAAAAATCATTCTGGACTTTTGCTTCTGAAAGGTAGGAAACATGGCACAACGAGCAGTGAACTGGCCTTTCTGTCCTCCCTTCTCCCCCGAATGGCTATCTGAGGTACTGGAGACGCAGAGGGCCTACATGTACCAATACAGCTGGACAAACAAAGTGCTGTGGAAACCCTTCTCTCTCTAGAGAAACAGCTAGGAAAGGGGCATCTCAGAAGACAGACAACCTTCAGAACTAAGCCACTCTACTCCAGCCAAACTTCACACCAAAAAGTGGCCCAGCCTTGTGCCTGTCAGCAAAGTCCAAGTGGAGGGCTGAGACTCCCATCTTCTCCGCCTCTGACAATGCAACCTTGCCCTTGTGGCCCCAGAAAATAATAAAGGAGGGTCTGGACCTCGACATCCACCCAGCAGTAAGGAGGCTCCTCTCCTCACCCCTCGTAAACAATTAGAACAAGTCAGCAGCACCAGGACCACTCCCCCAGGGTCAAAGGAGGTTGCGTAGGAAGAAGTAAAGAAGCACCAAGGGTGGCTCAGTGGTGACCTACTGTGAACCATGAGCTCCTGCCCACCCAGCTGAGGAGGCGGAGACTTTACCTACCCTTGAGTGAGCGGGGAAGCGTAAAGACCCTGGTAACAGTGAAGCCTTGTTTTCTTCGCTTGTCAAAGAAGTATCAGAAGAGAACATTGCTAAAACATGTGACAATATTTAGTCAACAGTGTCTGCATTCCAGTCATTGTACCAAGAACCCGGAAGATCTCAACTTGAATGACAGAAAACAAACCAAAGGTGCCAGCAGAGAGGGGGCACGAATGTCAGTGCTTTCTGCCAAGCACCTGAAACAGCTAACATTAAAACACTGCTATAAGCAAGCACAAGCAGGATGGAAATAAACACAAAAGTAGAGTTTTAGTAAAGAAGTAAAAGGTAAAAGCAAGAACCAGACTGAAAATTGAAACTAGAAAAATAAATGGAAGCAACAAAAACTCTCAACAGAATAATAGAGATTAATCAATCTGAGTGTGGTAGTTGACTGAGTAAGAAAGCCACAACTAAATTGGATCAGCATAGTACTGGGTGTGGCTGAAGAGGTTTACAGAAGAGTGACGACCCAACCAGGGTCTGAGTGGTGCCTGTCAACAGGCTTGTACCCTGCATAAAATAAAAGAGAAATGAAGAAGGAAGGCTGCTTCTGTTTCTGTAGACCAGCTCCAGCTTTCACCTTTACCTGGGATGCCACCTCCTGGCTTCCAGCGCAGACTCTTCAGCCTGCTGATAGGGACGCACACAGCACACTACTGTGGGCTCAGGGGATTCGGCTGCATCCTTGGGATCCCCAGGGTGCAGGCTGACCTTTGCCCTCTTCCACACCTGACTCTGTGCACAGCCATTATGTCGGCCTTGTAAATCCATATATATTTATATATCTTGCCTTAAATCTCTTTCTCTAGTAAGCACTGCCTATGGCAGTGAGCAATAGTGAAAAATCATACTAACAACCAAAGAAAAAAAAAGGAAACCATACCAGGGACACGTAGTATTTATTACAAAAATGTCTAACATTTAAGTCACCCAGGTTGCACAGGCACAAAGGAAGGGCAGAAAGCTGAAAAACAATTAGGTGAATACAGGCTAAAAACACCCCAAATTTGACAAAGACACTAGCTTACATTTTCAAGAAGTTGCTCAAATTCCAAGTGAGATAAATACAAAGAAATCCATGTATGGGGCTGGGGCTGTAGCTTAGGGGCACAGCACCTGCCTGGCAAGCGCAAGGTTGTGAGTTCGATTTCCAGTACCGAAAAACAAACAAAGAATCCATGCGATGACACAGCACAGTAAATGTCTGAACCCCAACAGTGGAAGGAGAAACACCATGAGGCACTGAGAGAAATGGTAGCTGCAGTACCTGTACAGCAACCACAAATCAAATGACAATATATTTCTCCTATTAAGTATGGAAACCAGAAGAATGTGACACAACATTCACCCAATGCTGAAAGAAAGAAAGAAATATTCATGTAGGACTTTATATCCAATCATTATATATCCAATGAAAATATCACTCAGAAATGGCAGAGAAATTAAGGAATGTTCAGATGATGAGAAACAAACAAAAGACTAATGCTAAAACGTTACCAGAAGGCTTACCCCAAAAGAGCCCCTAAATAAAATTTTCTAAAAATACAATGAGATGATCAAAGAAACAATCTTAGAACAATACAAAAAGTGTGAAGTGAGTACATGCTCTAGATTTTAATTCTCTTGAGTTTTCTCATGAAGGAGTGAATGTTATAGCACTGTCTATTGTGGATGTCATCACAAGTAGAAGAAATACTCTGGACAAGTGTAGCATAAGTGGGGAAATTAGGGGACATAAAGCCAAGCAAAGTTTCCATACTTTGCTTGAGCTGGTAAAGTGTTGACATACATATATTAGGTAAGTTATGTGCATATAGCAACCTAGAGCAAAAATCGTGGAACAACCATTGAAAAGCTACCAAAGAGATACATTCAGAAACCACCTAGATCTCCAAGTGTCAAATGGAGCGGGTTTGGTTGTGGCCAGGCAGTGGGAGGGAAGTGTGGGCATGATGAGGGAAGGGCAAACAGATCTCGAAGGGACTGGAAAAGATGTGACTTGGCTGCAATAGTGGCTGCCACCCATATGAAACGTCTGAGAATAACATGCTCATATCATACTAAAGTCCATTTCTTGGTTTGATATCAAACCATATTTATGTAAGATGTGATCACCAGAGGAACGGTGTGCAGTTCATGGTCCTCTCTGTGCTTCCTTTGCCCCTTCCATCCTTCTGATAGGCTGATGATGAAGGAACGGCCTGTGATGCTATCACTGTAACGGGAAAGGAAAGAAGAAATTCACTGGAGGGCTCTTGCTGCAGCCTGGCTTGATACGGTTTTTAGGCAATTTCACAAGCTTTCATCACTGAGCCTCCTTTCTCCCTGTGGTCCACCATTCTCAGTTTGGTTCCACACCAAGTTCTGCCACCAGGGAATAGAACAAGAAGATCTATTCTTGGATCTGTGCTTGGTATTCCTCCAACCAAGCTTGAGACTTACAGGAGGAAAGGTTCTTTCCCAAAAGTAAATTCAGGGAACTCTTACCAGAAGGAAAGGCAAGTTGACTCTCACGTATAAACAACAGATCGTCGCTATCACAAATAACAGTGGTGAGATGTTATGGAGGAATTTCTCTTCCAAAGGATCAGGAGCCTCTTCACACCCAGGCTGGGTGTTGTTTATGTGATTCCAAGCACAGGTGACAGTTAGTGAGCAATAGATCTTTACCAAGGGCCTGTCTGATGGGCGTGCAAGGAAGGAAGGAAGGAAGGAAGGGAGGGAGGGAGGGAGGGAGGGAGGAAAGAAGGAAGGAAGGAAGGAAGGAAGGAAGGAAGGAAGGAAGGAAGGAAGGAAGGAAGGAAGGGAGGAAGGAAAAAAGCAAAGAAGACAGAAAAAAGTGCAACAGAGAAAGGGAGAGAAAGAGAGGAAGAGAAAAAAAGGATTGGTACAAATTCATGACTGAATTAGATAAAATTTCACATCCTTTTTTCTACCATTCCCATTTTTGTGTCTAATTTTATGAAACAGAAGAAGCAGGAAACCCGCACTAGTAGGAAGCTGGATGTTTAACAAGAAATAAATGACGTTGGGAACCTTCACTTGGGACAAATCCCCTAAGAAATAACAATTCATGAGTTACACAGCTTTACGTAGCAGTGACCCTGAAATGACTGACCTGAATATAAATAAATAATAAATAGATAAATACTGTGCACAAAGGGAACCAGTTCAAATCCTTCCCAAGCCCTGGATTTTACATGCAACTGTCCTCTAATATCACAAATGCAGTTAAAATAATTTAAAAAATACACCGTAGAAACGATGACACTAAGTACTGACTACAGAGGTGAGAAAAGACAAGGATGACAGAATAGTGAGAGAATAGGACGCAGACCTTTGGTCCTGGCGGGAGGTGTCAGTGGACAGACTAATTGCTCGTTCATGTCTTCTTTGCTTAGGGGGTCGGAAAGTACTCTTTGCATGCAGTGAATTCCCTCACCTGACAGATGCCTCTGTAGGGCCTTGGAGTCACGTGGGCTGCATCGGCAGTGCTCAAGGACGTGTTTCAGCCTCTAGTTCTTTCTCCCTGAGGATGGGGAAGGAAGAAGGGAAATATATTAACATTATACCTCCCTCCACATGGCTCAAGAGAATCCGTGTGTTTACAGTAGTTTAAATCCTACGACCATAATTTAAGTCAGTGCCCAAGCTCTGGCCCTATGATTTAGTGTTGTTTTTATAGCCCTGGTACATTAGTACTCGTACCATAGAGCAAAGTGTTCGCATAGTGAATCTCGTTCATGCTGTTTTTACCAAAAGAAATGTGCTCTTCCTTCCTTAAGTGCCACCTTACAATGAAAGCAACAGGAATTATAATGTACTTTAAGCAAACATCTTGCTTTATGTTTTCAAAGGAGCAAATATGTGCATTACTATGATTTAATGAGAAAAAAGCAGAAGGGATTAGTGTAAACAAATATTTCACCTCAGGTCAGGAAGGCATGATTTGACTTAGGTCAATTTAACTCGAGTGTGTTATCCTGGTGTGAGCAGTATGTAAAGCTGATTTGGTACACCACAACTGACTACTATCATGACCTAAATTTACAGAATTTCAGGGAAGGCTAACTTGGCTTTATGCATGTGATGACTTTTAAAAAATACTTCAAACTTATCTGCCTCTCCTGAACTGTCTTTAGAATCTTGTTGGAATGATCTCTAATCTTATTGGCCATAGAATCTTTTCCTCTCCACTCAGCCATCTCTGACTTCGGTCCTGTCCCATGCCCTGGCCTCCTCAGAGATAGTCTGCAGTGTGGCCACAGGCCATAGTGGGCTGCGCCAGGAGATCTGATCTAACCAGTGCTGGGAGTAACTTACTCCCAGCTCCATACCTGGCCCCTTGGGTTGAGGCACTGGAGCAGCTGGGAGGATCAGGACTGCAAGCACCCACATGAGTTCTTGCTCTATGATGGTCCTAGCATGAAAGAACTTCCCTTGCCTGAACTGCGTTTCCTATCATAGGGTGACTGTGGTGCAGGGCAACGAAGGCTGAGCCCACTGCTCCCAGCTGCAGACAGCTAGGAAGGGTTTCCCACTCTAAAGACCTGGGGGGGTTGGCTGAGGCTTATTGTCTTGCTGCAGCATCCTGTCTTGCTTTTTCCTCTTCTTTCCATGTTGGTCCTAGAACACGCGCCCATCAGGTCACATCTATACAAATCTTCCTGGAGCCTGCGCTGTAACATCAATGACACAGCTCACTGCTGTGGTGGCCACAGCTCACACAGCACCCTGCCTGGCCAGCTCTTATTTGCTCACGAGTTTAGCACAGGAATGGAAGCAAGAAATTGGCAATTGGCGATGGCAGTGGAATGCAGAGCTCGTGAAAGTAGAGGCATAGGATAGAGATGTAAAGCTCTGTTAAAAATAAATTCACACATCATTTGAGAAACATGAACAGTGGACTAGAACCCCTAAGAGAGACTGCGCTGGGGAAGAGAGGTGTCTCCAAGAGACGGGAAACATCTTTTCTTTAAATTCTTGTGATTCTAGGGTATATTAGATGTCCTCTCAAGAAATCACTAGAATATTACGTGTTACCAGTGTATAACTGTTCCTCTTCCCTTGAGCTACCTCAAATATGGTTTTTATTGTCATTTCTTTTGCAGTCAAAGTAGTTTTCAATACAAACACCAAGTGTAACAAACAGAGGGTTTGAGGTTTGTTTCAAAGCTCTGAGAGAATATAGGGAATCACAGGGTTTATATGTCAAAGCTGGACTCTGAATCAAGGATTTGGATGCAAAAAAAAAAGCCATGAGGACGAGCCTCTCAGGAGAAACCCACCCAGGAGGGAAGAGAGCAGGATAGGGGATGAAGGTGGCCAAACACAGGTACAGTTTCAGAGGAAAACCCAGACCTAGCCAAATCGTAAAAGGGTACTATAGCACAGAGTCAATTCTGCTCCAAGAGACTGAAGCTGGGCTTTTAAAAAACTGATATACTACAGAGTCACATGCTGTACATTGTCGGTAAGTGTGTGTGTTGGAGGGACTTCACCCCGTATTCTGGCTTTTCATGTGTGTGAAACACCAGAGGCCCAGAGCAAGCTTATAAATGTGACAAGTGCCAGCCCTAGCAGCCAGGCAGAAGGGGGAGGACTGGTGTGCAGAGGTCCAGGGAAGGTGTGGCGAGGCATGGAGAGGGCTGCTCCATCTTCTACTGAAGCAAACTATCAGAAAAGGATTCTTAAAAGCACTAAGGTAGTTGTTTTTAAAACAAAACGTCAGAAATTATTGTTATTCTTTTTAAATTTACTGGTACATTTGAGGCGTCCATAATGGCCACACCCATCACAGGGAGCTTTACTGCACGCGGCATGTTGAGTCCTTTTTTTCCTTTCTCCTCCCCTGTCTTCACCCGCTCTTTATTGACAAAAGCTTTGTTTCTGATTTTTCCTTCTTTTATCCTTTCTCTTTTCCCTTCCTTCCTCTCCCCCACCCCCCCACCCAAGTTCCCCTTCCCAGTGGCACAGTTTCTTCCTATTTCCCCATATCTGTTATACATTTTGGTCCTTATTTATATTTTTAGTTTCTTACATCTGAAAAACAATGTGTTATTTACACGTGTGTGGTTTATTTCACTTAAGAGTGCAGTCTCCATGTGCATCCATTTACCTAGAAATTTCTTATGTTTATACCTTTTTATGGGACAATAGTATTCCTTTG
This sequence comes from Dinomys branickii, assembly GCA_004027595.1. Taxonomy (NCBI): domain Eukaryota; kingdom Metazoa; phylum Chordata; class Mammalia; order Rodentia; family Dinomyidae; genus Dinomys; species Dinomys branickii. The sequence continues at coordinate 81,936 of PVLD010007111.1, read as the reverse complement.
GTTAAAAAAATGCACATCTTGTTTATCTGTTCATCAGGTGATGGGATTCTGTTTCCAAGATTTAGGTATGACAAACTGTGCTGCTATAAATATGGATATACATATATTCCTGTGGTATGCTGCCTTTAATAGCTTTGGGAAGATAACAAGAAGGGAAATAAGTGGTCAAACAGAACCTATAGTCCTAGGTTTCTGAGGAAACTCCACACTGATTTCCACAGTGGTTGCACCAGTTTGCACTCCCACAAAGAGTGGAGAAGAGTTCCTTTCTCCCACCAACCTGCCACCATTTGTTATTGGTTGATTTCTTGATGACAACCATTCTTCTTGGAATAAGACAGAATCACAGTGTTGTTTTAATTAGCATATCTCAAAAGAGCAATAATGTTGAACATATTTTCATATATTCATTTGCTGTTTCTACTTGTCCTTCTGAGAACTGTCTATTCATTTGAGATGCCCATGTTAGGACTGAGTCTTTAAATTGGGGAAGTATGTTTTTTTTGTCAGTTATTTATCCATTCTAGATAGCACTCTGTGTAAGGAACAGGTGATAAATTTTTTTCCCACTCTGGGTTGTCTCTTCAATTGCTTGGTGGTTCTTTTTGCTATGCAAAAGCTTTTTAATAAGATGAAATCCCAACTATTGATTCTTTGTAACATTTCCTGTGGGATAGAGGTTTTGTTCATAAAGTATTTGCCTACCTAGGTTTGTTGTTGTTGTTGTTGGTACTTAAAATGGAATTCAGGACTGTGTGTACCTGCCAGGCAGGGCTTATGCTGCTGCACTATATTGCCAGCAATATCTATGTCTTTAAGAGTTCTACTTATTCTCTCTTTTAGCAAGTATATTGTTTCTGTTTTAATATTTAGATCTTTGATTCATTTTGATTTTAGGTTACTACATGGTGAGACACCTGGAACTAGTGTATTCTTTGACCTGTGAAAAGCCCATTTTTCCCTGCCCCATTTACTAAAGAGGATATTTTTCTTCCAGTGAAGGTATTTGACCCATTTGTGAAAGATAAGGTGGCTGAGTATGTTTTGAGTTGTTTCAGGTTAAAGTCCCTAAAAAATTGTCTTGGTTACTTTTTTCTCATTGCTGAGACAAAATACCCAACACCCAAAATGAAGGAAGGAAAGGTTTATTTTGCTTACAGTTTGTGGAGGTTTCAGTCCATACTTGGCTGGTTCAGAGGCAGAGAGGCACATGGCAGAGGGCAAACTGTTCAGGGCAGCAGAACACAGGAAAACAACCAGCAAAAGGGAGGAATGGCTGCAAGCAACCTCTTTTCTTCCCTTACATTGTAAATAGCCTAACCCCACCCAGGGGGCATGTACCTCTCACACAGTCTCCATGTCCTCCTCTTCCACAGGTTCAGGATGTGTACAAAGTAAGCACCCTGGCTTCCTGCTGAGTCACTCAGCTAAATCTCTAGACTCCCCAAGTTGACACAATGTATCAACCATAACAAAAACATAGATGCAAAAATCCTCAATAGGACACTAGCAAACAGAACGCAGTGAATCGTCAAGGAAATTATACACCATGATCAAGTAGGATTCACCTCTGGGATGCAGGAATGGTTCAACATACAGAAATCAATAAATGCTATACATCATATCAACAGAGCCAAAGACAAAAATCACATGATTATCTCAGTAGAGGAAGCAAAAGCTTTAGACAATCCCCAGCACCCATTCATGATAAAAATCCTACAGAAAGTTGGGATAGATGGTCTTTATCTCAGTCTGATAAAAGCCATCTATGACAAAACAACAGCCAGTATCATACTAAAGGGACAAAAACTAAAAGCTTTTACTCTAAAATCAGGAATAAGACAAGAATGTCCCCTTTCACTACTTCCATTGAATATAGTTCTGGAAACATTAACCAGAGAAATTAGGTAATAAAGATAAATAAAATGAATAAGGATACGAAAGGAAGAAGTTAAATTATCATTATTTGCAGATGACATGATATTCTACATAGAAGATCCCAAAAACGTGACCAAAAGACTTTGGGATTTAATGATCAAACTCAGTTGTGTGATAAGGACACAAAAACAGCACTCAAAAATCAATAGCATTCTGGTACACAAATGGAAAATTCACTAAGAAATAAATGGAGAAAACCACGCCTTTCACAACAGCATCAAAAACAGAAATACTGTGATCAAAATAATAACACCATACCTCCCTGAATTAGACAAAAAACATCCTATAATTTATCTGGAATCAGAAGAAACCCAGAATAGCACAAGCAATTCTTGGCAACAAAGGTAAGACAAGGGGCATCATAATCCCTGACTTGAAATCATGCCACAAAGCTACTGTGATAAAAATTGCATGGTATTTGCAAAAAAGCAAAACCACCAAGGATCAATGGTACAATTTAGAACAACAAGAAGATAATCGTTACTCCCTGCATGTAAGAAATGGAGCTTGCACAGTCTTCCAAGAGTGGGGCTGGAACTGGTGACTACATTCTAGCCAGGGTGAGGAGGAAGCTTGTGGAAGAGGAGCTGGGTCACGAAGACAGCAGGAGAGGCCCCAGTGCTCAGGAGCCGCGGCCAGTGACTCCTGCCATGGACTGAGGGCTCCTGCCCACAGCACGGAGTGAGCTTGGACGTGAACCATGCATCCTCTGGTCCTGCCCAAACCTGGACCCTGGCTGTGACCTGGAGCCAGAGCCTCTTGATGAACTCAGTCCTGGTTTCCCAAACAGCAGTAGCTTTCTGAAGTATATTTTAATTTGACATGATTTTATATAAATGATTATAAAGGAATAGATAACAAACAAAACCACTCAATGCCTCAGTGCCTGTTTTTCCCTTAGGTGGGAGATGAACTCTAGGTCATTTATGTTCAAAGACAATACATCAGAACTACAAGAGTAGCCTAGGTTCTCAAAAATCCAATTAGGTCTGGTTTACCATGTAACAACAATCAAGAACCAAAGTCTCCACCACCAAAAATATCTGGAGTAGATGATACCAGGCACTCTGCACTGTCAGGAAAGAGACAAGGCATGCAACAGCATTATCTCCACCTTTGTGCAGAAGTACTGACCCATCAGGTCAGCCTGTACAGTGAAAACTGCGTGGACACAGAGTAATGTCTGTGTCGGGTAGACTCCACCTTTGAGACTTCACAGTTATAGTTCATTTTATAACTTTCTTTCTCCTCAGCTACCTGTCTACGAACATGGAGCAAGATAGCAGAGGAGCTTAGGAGGTGGTCGCGAGCATCAGGTTGTGAGCTCTGAGTCGCCTAATAAAATACTTGACACAAGCGACCTATGAAGGGCAGAGAGTTTTGTCTTGGCTCACAGCTGTGGACAATGAAGTCCAAGATCAGGTGGTATCCATTAATCTTGACCTCTGGTGGTGGAACCAAATGGCAGAAATGGGTGTCATTGCTACATCTCTATCCAGAAAGGAGAGAGAGGGGAGACGGGGACAGGGAGAGCGAGAGGCAGAGAGACAAGGGGCGGGCAGGTAGATCCTGCAGTCCCTTCTGGCCACATTCCCCAGTGCCCTAAGGACCTCCCAGCTCTGCCTCCTGAAGTCTCCAGCAAATCCTGATAGTGCCACCCTGGAGCCAGGCCTTTGCCATAGAGGCCTTTGGGAGCCAATGTCCATTGTCTAACAGATGGGCCAGAGGTTCTCCTGGGAGATGAGAGCCTTTGGCAAATGCACAGTGGAAGTTTCAATTGTCAGTACGATTAGGGGGCACCGCTGACATTCAGCCAAGGCAGAGAGCATCTCAGCGGTGTGTGGCACAGGCTCCTGACGGTGCATCTGCTGCAAGTTCAGTGGGCTTCACAGAGTGCTGCTTCTCACTCAGAGGAGGGGACCAAGACTTTCACCACCTGATCTTACATAGCACCCATTTCTCAAAAACTTGCAAACTGTTCTTTAAAAAACGAGTGAACAGGTTTAATTTTTTACAAAATAGTTTAAGAAGTATTGCATTTTCCACAAAAATAGCTACCATAAAATTACATGCATACATACCCATATGTGTATAATGTCCTAAGGAAGTTTACCAAGAATTATTCAACATTTTGTAAATCAGTCCTGGAGCAGCCTAGCGGGTAAAAGTGCAGCCAGTGAAGCAAATTTATCAGTCCGCACTCACCTCTGGCAAGATCTTCTCACCATCAACAATTTAGCTCATTCCATTTTTACGTTTATTGAAAATTCCTGTAAATTGTGGAACAGCTATGTTTCAGCTAATAATATCCTAAGTATTCTCTGCCAAATTCATAAAGTTAAGATTAACTTCAGGTTCAGCTCTTAGTAAACCTGCCTGAGAAGTCTGTGATTCTCTCAGAAGTACAATTCGTATAATTTCTTAAATTTCTTGTTGTTGTTGTTTCTTTTGTTATGTTTACCAACATTTTATGATGTTTTGGGCCCTGCAGAGAAACTCAGTAATTCCTTGCCTATCCCGAATAACCCAGCGACATAGCCAGAACTTGGCTCAACAGTTTTTTGTTTTAAAAAACGGCTAGTGATAGATTCAATGTGAAGGTCCCGAGCCCGATCCTCAGTGACCCCTCAACATACACCAGATAAGTTAGTGAGAGTTGGTTTTTGTTTGTTAGTTTGAAACTGCCTGTCAGTGAGGAACTTGGATGGCTTCAGAATCACCATCCTGATCAAGTTACTTACAATATTTGATTCTCATTTAAAATCATTGAATGTGCTTTTTCAGTTTCAACCCTTCTTATTTTAGAAATAAAAATCTTTAACATTCATTTGGAATTTCTTTTAAAGAAATTCACTATTCAGAGACTTTTCATAGTGCTACAAAAGTAATAAATGGTAAAGATAAAATCACTGCTGACTTCTCCAATTGTTTCTGCAACTATTTCTCCAGAAAGCCCATCTGTCACGCAATGTGTTTCTGCTTCTTGTGCTTCAGAGCCTCTGCCCTTTCTCTGTTGCTCCCCCTGAGCCACAGCTGGGTCCCCTCAAGGACTCGGAACTCTTGCAAGTGCCACCAGAGTTCTCGATGCCTCATCACATCTACCTCCCTCTTCCCAGCACAAATATCTTTACACCCTTACCCGTGGCTATTGGGCCCCATTTCTCCCTTCCCACGGACCCTGGCTTTTCCTCCTCCAGCATAGCTAAGTGAGTGCAAATAATAACTCATCAGGCTCAGATAGAGGACTCTGAAGTATCCGAAAGGCTTATGTGATGGTCCCTCTTGACTGTCACTTGCTGGTACTGACAGACTCCAAGGACAGTAGTGAAGCCACTTCTGGTGTCTCTGGGTAGTCACAGAATGTGACCTCTGGTCTCCAGCCCACTTCCTCTTGGGCTATTCCTCTGCTTCTCTCCCAGATGCCTTAGGTTGAGCCGCTTTCCTCTGCTGTGGCTTCCACTGTGATGTTTCGGTCTTGGACTCAAATTTTCCTGCACTGAAACATCTGGAACCAGGAGCCAAAATAAACCTCTTCTCTTCCAGGCTGTATGTGTCCGGTTTTTGTCCCAGCAACACGTAGCTGGCCATAGAACCATACTCAGGGAGCACATACACTATCCTTTTGCCCTTGGAAAACTGCACATGGGCAGGTGCTCTGCTCTTAGGTGGCCATTTGGAATCAGAAAGATTCACATCTGAGAGAAAGCACAGGGAAGGGCCACCAGTATGGTGTGCAGTGGGACCTAAGAATCCAGTGAGAGCACTCTGCAGTTAACAGTAAGGAAAACAAGCAATTTGGCAATCAGGCTGAAAAACTCAAAGTTTTAAGAGCAATATGCTAAAGAAATACAACCCCAGGTATCAGCATATTAATAGGAATTTGAATCCCATTAATAATCAAAATAACAAGTAGGTCATCTTTGTTGTTTATTCTATGTGCTAAGCTAAACATTTCTCCTGGATTTCCTTTTTTTGCTTATTCCTTTAAACAATCCAATCTGGTAGCTGCGGCTGTTGTTCCTGTCCTTAGCTGAGGACTGTCGTAGCACAGGTGAGTGAGCTTGCTGAAAGCACAGGACCGAGATCTGGTATAGCTGAGATTTCAACCTCACCCTGACTCTGCAGCCCTCACTAGAAACTGTATGTTTTATTATCTCTCATGATGCCTCTAAGTATTGTCACAGTAAATATCTTCTTAGGTGCCCAGTGACTACAGGAGATAAAATCTCAGTCCTGCTACCAGGAGACCGTGTTGTAGACACACATCTGAAGCCAATTTTGTGAACCTTGTCAGAAAGCAGAAGTGAGGATCAGTGGGCTCCATGTATAAAAGTAAAGCTTCCTATGTGAAATGCACATTTCAAAGTTGAAAATTATTTAGCAGACATTCTTTCTGCCTTTAAGGGAAATGAACCACTTCTCATTAGGTACAATGGGAAAAGGAAATTCTCTTAGAAACATAATTGTAGCGATATAGCTCCCTGTGGTAATGTACAATAATGAACTGTTATGGGAAAATACTGCTTTTTCCTCATTAGAAAGCGTTCCTCTCTATCTTACAGCACTGAGAGGAAGAAAAGAACTTAAATGGATCCAAAACCTGAAAAATGGCTTCACTAGGTCCATGCCTGTGGGATTTAAGGTATGATATAAACATGGCTTACGAAGGAATGTTAGGTGGAGTGGGAGAAAACAACATGAAAAACACCAAATAGATAAATCTTGGGTGCAAAGCACATCTTAAACACTTGATCTAATCTCTGTGTTTTATCAAGGGCAAAATTGAATTATGTGAGACAAAACACAGATTCTAGGTTACACTGAAGAAATATTAAACAAGTATGATTCAAAGCATTAACTTTATTTCTTCAGCTACTTTTATAGTCTCATCATGCTCTTAGCTTGTTAAGATCTTAATTCATTTACACATATCTTCACCTACTCACAACAAATATTCTCTGATTGTCCATTAAATACCAGATGTTATTGCAAAATGTATTTAAATTTTTGGGGAAATGTTATTCTATATTGTATTTCTTTCTTCCAACCTCTACATCATGTATACTTTGGTGCAGTGTACACATGTGTACATTTGTGCATGCTGCGTGTGTGTGTCTGTCTTGTTAGCTGTATGAATAAAATAGTGCAAATCCACAAAGCCGTAAAACAGTTTGTGTTCCTCACTGCTTCGTGTGCAAACATTGAGATTTCCTCCGCACTAACATGCAGCTTGAGGGTCTAGAGTGTGGCTCGGGGGAAACACTTACCTGGAATGCAATGTACCTGTGTGGGTTTGATCCCCAGCACCAAGGTAAATAAAAAATAAACAACAAACCCCAACTTTTGTCCATAAAATTACTAGGATTTGTGACAAAATTTGTTTTACTGCCAGTACCTGTCTCTTACTGAGAATTAAACCATCATTTCTTCATCCCTTCTGATGCTTTATTATTGTTCTCTGATACTCTATGAAAACCCTTTAAAATTTATGCTGTAAGTCTTTAGTATCTCCTGTCAGATTAGGTCTGTTCTTTACTATAAAAGCAGCTCAATTACACAGATAATTCCTTATATTAAAAATCTTTCTTCAGTTGATTTTAGGGAAACTTTAAGTAAATTTGCAGTGATAGGAATCCCAAGTATCTAATTGCAGTTCTGTGACAAGGATGAGCCACATCACTAATCACTCTTACAAGTGGGCTGAATTTGCTTCACTTGACATCTTAAAAAATCATAATGTAAATTATCAAACTAAACAGACAGTGAAGGAACTCAAAACTTTGTGGATTCCACACTTGAACTAAAGCATTTTCCAAGAGGCAGGAAGAAAAACTACACATTTGTCCAGACCAACATTCTATATACAAGACAAGAATACAGATCACACTTTTATTAGAAATTTAATTTAAAAGACTAATTTTCAAAATAGAATTTTACACAGTGAGGAGCCTCAAAAGAGATCAAAACTCTACTGCCTCTAGATATTGGTTAATATTGTACATAATTCAAGATGTGGAAAAAGGGATTTTGCATCAGAGACAAGGTCTGGATTGCAATGAGCTCAGTTAAAACAAAAGAGATCCTCCCCCAAATGTTTGGTATTTGCTTTATTATTAGTAAATAATACACATATATTTTGCTATGAGTTATTCATAACAAATATTAAGTATTAGTAGTTCACCATCATATTTATCATAGAATTCAATTCATAGCAGATGTTCATCTAATAAAAATTATAAAATTTTTCACAGAAAAGGAAGATGTAAATGAATGGCTTTATATCTATGGAACAATAATCCATTCAATTAAATTGCACAACATCAATAGAAGGTGGAAAAAGCATGATATTAATAGAAAAATTGTGGTAGTATTCGTAGTATGATTCCAAATTTATAAGACAAAACGGGGAAGAATTGTGCCAGAGTGAACATTAGGACATATTTTATTAATAGAAGTCTAATCAAGAGACTTCTGAAATTTACATTTCTTGGTGCTGTCTCACATGCTTCACAGGCTGGAAAGTGATACATAACAAGAAATTTCCATCTCTGCATGACTTGAAGGATGTGTGTATACTTTTCGAGATGAATATGACACCAAATTTTAGGTGGAGCAATACCACATCAGAAACGTAACTTACTAAAAGAGACTAGGAAATGAATGGGGTCGTATTCCAGGCAGGGAGCCTTTTCTGTTTCATCCTTCCGAATCTGGACAATGCTCCCTCGCATGTCGTCTTTCTCTGGCCTTGTGGGGAGGTCTGTGTTCTTAGGGGGTCCGGAGGGGGGCCTTCAAACTGGGAACATGTCCAAATCAGGCGGTCACGATGTTGGAGGTGAATCCAAGACTGAGCAGAGGTTAATGGGTTTAAGCTTTTGTTGCACTCTTTGTCATCTCTCCTGTAATTTCAACAAAGCAGGCTCTGCTTTTCTTCTGCGTAATTGTCACTGACACACATCTGGCAGCCTAATCCATGGGAACCTTCTGCGGTTCTAAAGGGAAGCCAAATTCACCTTGCCAAAAGTCGGGCGGGGTGGTACCCTTGAACTTAGTGTTGTAACTGAGGCTGGGTTGGTTGCTTGGTCCCCACTGCACTGATTTGCACAGCCTGCTTCCAGGGCCCTGCAGGGCATGTTCACAACTTCAGGACTGATGAGAGCAAGAATCCTGCTATATGGCCTCTTCTCAGGTTTACTAAATGCTTTCTTCTCAGATTCAGGGTTATTCCTACCTGCATGCTTCAGAAATTCCCAATTTAACAAATCACTACCACATTGTCTTCTAGCTCCTTTGTGACTTCACTGATATAGGCGCTTTTTGGATTAAAAAGCCCATGGATAGTGTTAGGACAGTGTCTGCATGTGTGCCTATAAAACGTCTGCTCATACAGTGCAGTGGTGGCAAACCTTTTAGAGTTTCAGTAACAGCAAACTGCCTGCTACAGCACACAGGCCATAGGTTTGTCACTGCTGGCTTATGACATCATGAACCTGACACATACTCGAATTCCATGTGCATCTATGGGCCCTTTCTAGAAGCTCATGTATAAACAGATATTTGTGGGAGGATTTTATTTTATCTTCTGGGGATTGCACCTAGAACCTGGCACATGCTAAGAATGTATTCTAACACTAAGTCACACCACAGCACCTATCATAGACTTTCACCTGAGAAAAGTGTAATAACAGAACCTGGTTTGCCAACTGATTTTCACTGTGATTTCAGAGATTTATATCTAAATAACTTGGTCTTAAGGGAATATATAATGAAATGATAATAAGACTGAAGAATCCATGGAAACATTTTTTAGTACCATTCCATCAATAAACAACAAATTTTGAAATCTAATAAAACAGTAAATAAGACTGTAGAGATAAAGTATGGGGATATTTAGTTTCATGCAGAAATTTTTTATGGATTTTCTCAAATCCAATTGAATTTATTCTTCACCTTTACACTTATTTTATAATCTACCTCAAAATGCATTATGGCAGGTGAATAGGCAATGTGGCTGCATTAGTCTATAGCCCAAGACAGCAGGAGAGAAAATCATACATTGGAGAATACAGGTATTCCATGAGAAGAACGTAGGGAGGACTCAGGTTATGTTGTAGAACTAGTTATTGCATTGAGCACTTGACCTCCAGGGTTGTTTCTAACTCTGTCTTTTACCTTCATAACCTGGAGCAATGATGCCCATTTCTTAATACTACCAAGTGCATGGTCAGCTTGTTAAGCAAATAAGGAGGACATTTCATGGAAACCTTTGAGAGCATGGGCTTCTGAGAGCGGGGGCTTCTGAGAACTAGCCAGAGATTCCATCTACAAGAGTACCAAGTTGTAGATATTTAACAATGAATTATACATGATTAACTAGCTATCAACCATCTAATTGCCAAATAGATACCTTGAGAGGCCTGAAAAATTAATTTGAATATTGACTTCTTCATTTATTTACTCAAAATTAATGGAGCAGCTACTAGATGTGAACTCATAGAATTGCTTTTGAAATGGATGTGAAGAATTGTACAGGCAGCATCCTGAATGAAAGCCACCAGTGAAATGTAAGGGGGAGAGGAGCCAGGCAGGAAGGGGCCCAGCCTTGTTGAAGTGTCTAAGTATCTTTGAACCCAAAGTTGATGAGCTGCGACTGCAGGCAGCTCATTAGCAACTTTGTGCCTCCTGTATCATCCTGACTGGAATAGTGATACTCAGTGGGGAGATAGGGGAGGGTTTTAACATTAATTTTGGCCCCAGGATTTGGCTGGGCACCTAGAGTAGAGGTTTTCATAAATGGGTATTGTGAAACTATATCTCTGGTATAGGTCAAGACTAAAACCAAATCTTGCTTTGCAGAAAGGAGGACATTGGCTCTGTTTACTCAGGAATTCATGCAGCGACATTAAAACACACATACACATATGTGCGAAAGAGTCGGCCTTCTCCCATGAGTAGAAACCAAATTCGAACCCTGTAACTTTCTTCAAATGTTTTTCATCTCTTGGTGTGATGCTGTGCAGTTCTAAGTATTTAGTTATGCCCCATCCCCTTCCCCAAATTAAGATGAAAACTTTCAACAAAAGTAATCATTATGAAGTATGTAAGTATCACTGCATAAAAGATTTTTTTAAAAACACAAGATTTATTACTATGCCAGTTAAGAGTGCAACAAGAGTTGTTTCTTAACAACAATTTATATGCATTTGTTCCATGGTGATGCATCGCAGACTGATCAGGCCCACAATCTTCCAAATGAGTGGATGGTGAAGGCTTCAATAAGAGACAAGTGGTATAATTTTAGGGCTCCAGGAGGATCAAAACCCTCTAGCAGAATTTGAGTTTCTCTGGGGCCTGAGACGAAGAACTTCTCTGGGTGGCCCATATTCATTTGGTTCTCAAACACAGGAGGATGCTGAGGAAAGTGCGGGAGCTGAGCAGGACCTTGGAAGTCTGCTCAAGGACTTTGCCAAGCAATACATTATGTTAGTTTAGGAGAACTACATTATCTCCAGGAAGGCTGTCACTGTCTTTATCTAGTTAACTGGGGTTGGAGCCAGGTGTTCTTATCTGTGGCCTTGTCTTGTCCTTTAAGGCCTCATGGCTTCACAGACCACTACAAGCCTCAGCCAGGACCAGTGACTCACAGAGGTTCACTTACTATGAGTCCACTGCCTATCTCCAGACAAGGGGCCTAGGCCTTGGACAGACTCACAAGTAAACATAGAAAGCCAATTGGTTAATTTCAATCCTGCTCAGAGCTGGTCTGTAGTGGCCTCCATCAGTGATGGTGCAGAATGTCATCAAACAGACTGGCCCGATGGAGCAGAGTCAGACTGGACTTTAGCAAATCATTAACCACAGTACATGATGGTAATCAAAAAATCATTGGTTGGATTATTCTGCCTTGCAGGAGATCTCCACAGAAATTCAACATAAAATTGATCAATTTAAGGCTTTTCATTGTAAATGCTTGGCTCAACATTAATTTCTTCTCTCCAGTAAAGAGCAAGAGTCCTGAGTGTCCAAGGTTTGGAGGAGCTTGAAGCACATCCCTCCACCCCCACCCCTGCCTGCAGCTCCTGACCTCCCCCTGTGTGCTTCTGCTCAGTGCTCACAGAGCTACATTTCCACAACACAGCACTAAGACTGGACATAAAGCACATCAAATGCTCTTCAGTGAGCTACTCATGTGAGTTCTGTTCTCCCTGTGAAAGATTTCCCCAAGGATACACACGCACTGTGGTTGTGGATCTATCAACATATTAAATGTTAAGATTGTCAGTAGAGAAATTTGGAAGTAAATAGGCTGTAGGTGCTGGCATTAAAAAGTTAGTATCTGAAGCCAGGCGCCTTTAATCTTCGCACTCTGGGAGGCCGGGCATGAAGATTGCAAGATTAAGCCCAGCCCTGGCAAATTACTGAACCCTTGTCTCAAAAGGAAAAACACAAAAAGTTTGGGGATGGAGCACCAAGTGAAGGCTGTAAGTCCAATCTTCACAGCTACAAAAAGAAGGAGAGGAGAAGCAGGAAGAGGAAGAGGAAGGAAAGGAGGAGGAGGAGGAAGAGTGAAGGCATCTGGCCAAGTGTGGAGGTGCGGGCCTGTAATCACAGTTAAAGGGAGGCTAAGATGGGAGGAATGGGATGTAAGGGCAGCCTCAGACTGCTGCTTAGGGGGACACATCTCCTCTCCCAGTTAAAAGAGCTGCGGTGGATCTGAGCTCAGCGGTAGAGCACCACTGTGCTCAGTCACCAGTGGGGAGGAAAGGAGAGAAAAACCTGAGATACGGACGGGGTGTTGGGCTTAGAGAGTATTACTCTATGCATTGTTCAAGGTAAACGAAAGGAAACAGGATACTCTCATGGGATGGATTTTGCAGCAAGCTACTTCTCCAAATTCGCTTGTTGCTTATTCTCATTAATTAATTATTAAAGATGTAAATATTTGAGTCATGTCGGAAACTAGGTTATATCCTATGATATACCTTTCGGCCATCTTTCTATCTAGGATGTCACTTGATCTGGCTATCTCTAAGTTTAGAAGGATATTTCTTTCAATAACTGTGTGTAAAAGTTGATTGTTTTGAAAGGATGTCTTAGCAGGAACTCTAATAGCATTTTTTGGACTGTCACGCATGTAACTTCTCAGAGGTGTTTCTTAAATAGATTAATTATTTAAATTTTACTTCCTATTAAAATATTTAGTTGTAAATTAGATTTAAAATCTTAAAACATTTATATTGATTTGTTTTTCTTTCCTAAATGGATGTAAAACATTTTTAGAGGATTTTAAAATTCCACTTCACACATTACTTTACTTTCTACTCCGGTTCTGTGGAAAATCTGTTCTCGTGGCTGAGAAGAGGGGGAAATCCCAAAGATTCCTAGGAATGGGCAGAGTTCACAATTCTGCCCATACTGAGTATGAATAACATTTTTAATGAATTCTGTAACAGAGTTGAACTAGAACATATTTACTTCTGATATGTTTAGTTACCCATAGCTAAGTGAAGACCTGGAGGCTGTGCGTCCACCTCAAGGCATCAGTTTCAGCTTTGTAGTTTCCATGTTTCATCATGATTTCAATCTCTAGTTTAATGTCTATTCACTTTATACATATAAAATGGAAATAGTACACTTAAGTAGAAGAAACAAACATTTAATTATTAGAATTATAAAAATGTATAACATTAAATTATATTCTGACCACAGGACAATGATAGTGTAGGGGAGCTGAATGTCAGGAACAACTTTAATCAAAGTTGATTTATTAATAACGTCTGAAGAAAAAAACACACTTCACACTGTACACATCAGGGATGAGATTTAAGGAATAAGAGGGTCGCTGTGGGGAGGCTTTAGGGGACCTCATCCTAAATGCAGAAACAGTACAGAAAGAAGACCCAAAGCATCTTCCTTCAGAGGGAAGTAGTTTGTGGAGGGACATTATTGTTTTGTCTAGTATGAGCAGAAGGGGTGGGGAAGTAGTTTTATGGGGAGATCGAGATGAAACATGGGAACTGCAAAGTTGGAACTGATGCCTTGAGGTGGGCATGCAGCCTCCAGGTCTTCACTTAGCTATGGGTAAGAGCTAAACCTATTTCATTTGAGTCCTTCCCATTCATGAGGAATGGATATGTGCCTCAGAGTTAATCTCAGCCAAAGATATTTTGAGATAGAGCTGAGCAGAATTCCTTCAACAAAGGCTGTGCATTCCTCAAATTGTTCTCAACTTCTTTCTTCCAAAAGAAATAAAAATTAAGTAGAGTATATCTAATCCTCAAACTCCAGCTCAGCTTGACAAACAAGTTTTGGAGATTAAAAATGGAGTCAAGAATTCACTCTTGCTACATCAGAGTAAGGAATAATCAGAACACACATTACACACTGTGTAAATGGACAAAATAAAGGCTGAAGGCATAGAACTCAGGGAAAGATTTTGTGATAAAAGAAGAAGAATGAAGAGAGAAAAAGGGAAGTGGGAAAAAGAGGTAGACACAGAATTAAAGAGGTCCACACACAGAAAGGCAAAGAACACATTTGGGAAGAAATTAAAGAACAGAGGAAAATTCCAGAAGTATTTCATATCATAAAAGTGTTTATTAAATCATGAGGATGAAACAATTGAATGAAATGCTCAAATGTTTTTAAATATTTATCAAAGTTTTGGTAAATATTTGTTAAATTATAAAAAAGAAATCATAATTAACAAATATGAGGATGTTTGGCAAATCGGTGGGTCAAATAGTCAAAAGATTTATTTCTTCTTCTTTCACAGAGAAGGAACAGATACCGCGGACATAAAAGCAAATGCTTGGCAAATGCTTTCATGCTGTAATGTTTTCAATAACATCTTCCCCTCACAACTTTATTGAGATCATTTCTAAGGTTATGTGTGGTGTTGATGAAGTATTGGCCAAAGTATGTGTTTTTCTCTGTTCTGTTTCAATTTTTCCAGTAAAAGTATGCACGTAAGAGGTTCACAAAAAATAGTGTGAGTGTGACAGCCTCATTCTCACTGAGGTATCTCTCCATTGGTCAGCCACTGCCAGTGCTGTGTAACAAATGCCCTCCACTGTTCACTGGTTCTTTTCTCATTGGTGCATCTATTGGTTGCCTGCTTTCAGCTGCATTTACACCCAGGGAGGGGGATGGGGTTGGATTTTCATCTGCACCAGATGTTTTCTGGGACAAGCAAACTTTTCAAAGCATGTTTTTCCCATGGTAATGATGAGAATTTGAATCAAAATACATCTGTCTTGCTTTTGGTGAAAGAGCGAGGTACTATGTTTAAACATTGCAGTACAGGTATCTCTATGTTGTTTGAAAAACAACTTTATTGAAGTATGTTACACCCCCAAAATTCACCTTATTATTAAAGTATATAATTCAGTTGTCTTTAGTGTATTTACTGTTTTGCAACTACTATCCAGTTTCAGGCTACAAAAAGAAAACTTACATCAGTTTTCACCACTATAAAAGGAAAACTTGTAATTGTTAACAGTCAGTGTCCATCTATCACCCTATCTCAGTTCTTGCAAACAGTACAGGTGTCTGACGATTTGTCTGTCCTGTGCATTTCATGCAAATGGAATCAGACGGTGCATTGTCTGTGGTGAGCGGATCCTTCCACTTACTGTGTTTTCAGCTTTCTCCCATTCCATAGCACGTGCAGGGCTCCCTTTCTTTCTGTAGTCTAATACTATTCCATTGTATGAATATCTCACACTTTGTTCATCTGTTTATCAATTGATGGACATTTAGTAGTGGTTACTTTGTGGTTGTTCTGAGAAGTTTTGCTGTGGATATCTGCTGTGAACATTGAGAACTGAACTTTCAGTTCTCTTGGTTATCCATTTAAGGGTGGAACTGTTGAGTCATATTTAAGTCCCTGTTTAGCTGTGGAAGAACAGTATTTCTTTTTACAACACTTTTACAAATTGTTCCCATTTGACATGGAGTTCCAATTTCTGCACATACTCAAAATATTGGTTATCATCTGTCTTTGTAACTATTTTAGTAGATACAAAGCAGTATGTCATTGTGATCTGCACTTGTATTTCTCTAGTGAATAATAGTATTGAATATTTTTAATATGTTTTATTGACCAGTTTTGGGATGAAATGTGTATTGAAGCCTTTTGCTCATTTTCAACTCATTTCCTCTTATATAGAAGAATTCTTTACACATCCTGATACAAAACACTACTCTGATATGCAGTTTGCAAATATTTTCTCATTAAGTGGTTAGTCTTCATTGTGCTATGGTGTCCTTTGAAGTCAAAAGTTTTCCATTCTCATTATACACTGTTTATCTGATATCTTCTTTTGTCTTTTGTACTTTTTGTCTCATCATAGCTGAAAATGCTTGATCAGGAAATTTTTTCTTTATTTGCCTTCCTAAGAGTTTTATAGTTTATTTCTTACATTTAGGTCTTTGATTCTTTTGGGGTTAACTTTTTATATGGTATGTGGAAAGGATCCATATGCATTTTTCCCATGTGGATATCCAATAGTCCTAACTATTTGTCAAAAAAGCCATTCTGGTCGGGGTTGGTGGTGCACACTTGTGATCCCAGCACTTGAGATGCTGAGGCAGAAAGATCATTGCAAGTTCAAGACCAGCCTGGGCTACAAAGTGAGCTCAAGTCCAGCCAGAACTGCATTGCTAGACTCTGTCTCAAAAAGACAAAGAAATATTTTTTTTAAAAGCCACTCTTTCTCTTTGGATTATCTTTGTACCCTTATCAAAAATCAGTTGACTTTAAATATAAGGTTTATTTCTGGATTCCCAAATCTGTTCCCAGCTTGTATGTTTGACATTATTATTAGTCTTGCCAACTACTAATTTTGGAGTATTTTTGCCACTGGGAAGTTGAGCCCTTATTTGTACTTCCATTTGAAGATTTCTTGGCTATTTTGGCTCTGGTGCATTTCTATATGATTATTAATAACAGCTTGTCAATTTCTGTAAAAGCCAGTGGGAATTTATAACTCTAAACTGTGATGTTATTAATCTTAAAGTATATACTTCCTACAAAAGGATAAATCTCACCTTATGACTTCATGAAGATTTACAGTGGGGGAGACTTACTGTAATGATTTAGCAGAGAGGAGAGAAACTGGATCTGGGTTGGGTGGGAGTTGAATGCTTTCCGAGGCAGTGAGCCAAAGGACACAAGTGACGTTTCAACAGTCTCTAGGGGAAATGACTGAGACTGGCATGTGCAGAAATAGTTCTCCAGAGAGACAGAGGGCACAACATGGGCTGTACTGGCATCTGTGAGCACACTGGCACTTTCAAAGCCGAGGATCCACTCTGACCACAGGGATGATGATAAAAAATGACTCAAACATGTTCAAAAAGCAGATTTTGAGTCATCCATCACTGAAGTTTATGCATGTACCTTTTAAAGACTGTTCTACATGCTGACCAAAAATTTTGATTGCACTACAGAATGGGAATTTAAGATATGACTAACACATATTTTTAATGAATTTATAAATCTCAACATTTCAAGAGGGAGGGTTGGTCGGATAATTAACAGAAAAGCCAAACATATAGTTTCAAAATATCAGTAAAAGAAAAATAATTATATCACCTTAGGTCATCAGAAACATGTTCATCCATGTGATCTATCATTTTGGCCGATGCCCCAATAAAACTTGCACTGGATTGTTTAGCTCTGACAAGCAGCCAGCTCCCACCCGCATTTTCACAGCTGAGTTTATAAATATCTCAGAATCTCCAGCTTTAGGGGGAGGGGAGGGTCTCACTAAGTCTCAAGTTTCCTCCTAGCTTGACATTCACTTGTAACCTTCCTGTCTCAGCCTCCTCAAGTGCTGAGATTCTAGGTGAGCACTGCGAGGCCTAGCTCCCCTGGATGTTTGACTCCATATTCAGTGCTGCACTGAGCCTCCAGAGAAGAATGAGATCATTCCTGCTGAGAATCTCATTAGACTAAATGTTTCCTTAAAAAAAGCAATTATAAGACAAATAAAAATATTTATAGCTAGGATTCTAGAGCACGGGTTAAGTGGAAGCACAGAGAGTAAGACTCGCGCGAACTAAGCTGCAGCAGTGACCGACACGGGAGGCACAGGACAGCGCTCCAACACAGCTGCTGGAGCGTGGAGCGCGGGCTGCTGGCCTCCTCTTCCGGAAACTGCAGGGTGCACCGGGCTGCGCTGGGCCTCAGGGTGCAAAGTGTGGGCAGGGTTGTAAACAGTGGGATTGTGCGGGATTTTATGTGCCCCACAAAGACTAGAGCTGCACCTTGTGCTGTTCCGTGGAACACTGTGTGCACGTTAGCCCGAGAGACCGCTAGAGAAACCCTGTTTATGGTGAGGAGGGCGCAGGAGGGGAGAGGAGCGTGGCCGAGGCAGCAGGAGGCTGGAGGCCGCTGCGGGCAGTGCAGCAGATGGGGCCTGGTGAGGACCACAGGGCAGTAGCGGCTACAGGCAGGCAAGTGACACAAATACGACAGAAAAGGCTGCAAATGAGCCCCAGTGAGGACCACAGAGGGGCCAAGCAGGGGAGCCAGGATGCAAAACCATCCGTCTGTGCGGTGGAATAAACGCATCTCCGAAACTGGCAAATGAGGAGTTACTGTACCTCAGAGGTGGGGACTTCGGCAGACGGTTAGGCCACGGGGTTCCCTGTGCCCAGGATCTGTCCCCACTTTCTCCCCAGGCGGGCAGGCGCACAAAGAAATGTCAGCCTGAGAGCTGCAGGAGGGAGCAACACTAGCCCCGCACCCTGGTCCAGACCTCTGCCCAGAAGAACCGTGAGAAGTAAATGTGCTTCAAAGCCGCACGGTCGGCTGTACTTTGTTAGAGCAGCTGGAACTAAGAAATCGACTATATATGTAATTTTCCCACTCCTTTGCAGAGTAAAGGATGATATACTGTAATTTTTAGCTGCATGGATAGACTAAGTTCTCCAGAGGTAGCTGATATCACATTATCCTTTTGGAGACAGGACTCCCACATGGAGTGCCAAACTTGTGCTCTTTGCCTTTCCTTTGCCCACCTGCACGCCCGAGTCACTGCGTGTGGTATGGGGGACGTCCCCCCGTGCGGCCTCTGGCAGACCCTGGTACTCTGTTCTCTGCGTGTTCACCCAGTGCACATAAGGAGTACTAGGTGAAAGGGCTGTAGAACTGAGACGCAGAAAGGGAAAGTGTAGGCGGGAACGCCTGCCTCGGGAAAATTATATGTTTTCTTTACTTTGAATGACTATCACTATGCAACACAGGCCCACTCTTGGGACCCCCGGGTGAGTCCCCATCTTGGAATTTAGGAAATAAGGTGTGGTCAGTAGAGTGAGTACCTCGTGGATCTCTGAGGGACTGGGATCAAGCGTGTTATTAGTGCGTAACTATGTTTTTCTTTCTTAGTAAAATATACAGTAAGGGCTTCAAGTAACTGATCAGAAAGCAGCCAGTTCTCACACTCACCCTACTGCCTGGCAACAGCGCTGCCTTTATGGAGTCATTTCTTGTGAATGGCAACACGTTATAAGGAAAGGAAAACTAAATACTAAAGTAATGAAAGGGAAAGTCCATGTCTGTCCGAGATAGACGTGCTGAGTTAAACACAGTTAAACAGGAAGTTACTGCAAGACGTTGTCCTCCTGATGGTGCTAACAAGAGAGGTGAATCCATACCTGCTCTGTAGTTTCTGGGAAGTGTCATTAAGCTCCCTCTGGGACTTTGTAAGCCTGGGACAACAGTATGAGAGTTGAAGGAAATCAGACAGAACACATGTGCTTAGTTTATTTGTTTGGTATACAGTGGCAGGCAGGGCAGACTGCAAGATCTAGGGCCACAGCTGGGGAAGCAGTCAGAAGACGGTGTGGGTCATCTCGGGCAGCTGAGGGTTGAGGACCCAGCTGAAGACTCCAGCCCCCTGTGGTGGGTACTGATGAGCCACGCCTTGAGTGCACATAAAATGCTTCGGTCTGCACATCAAATCAACTTCTATTCACCCCAGTCCGAAGTCACCACTGAAAATGAGAAAGGCACAGGGCCCCCAGGCCAAAATTCGGACTGTCACGGGGCCCATCACTCCACGTGCCTAAATCACAGCTTCAAAGTCAGGTGCAGTTCATCAGAAATCAAGGTTAGGATCAGCGGTAGGGTTGGGCAACCCTGTTAAAATGCATGGAAAAGAAGAGGGGAGGAGGGCAAAAGCCCTCGATAGGATAGGCCCATTTGCTAAGCATCCACCTGGAGCGGCCGCTCACTCGGTAGTTGTCATTAATTGGTGTCGGGGGACATGATGAGTTTCAGAAGCAATGAGTACCAGAATCAATTGTTTGGGCTGGAAACTGTAGCAAGCCACAAGGCAGCAGACATCCACTGGTTCCAGCTTTCCAGGGGAGGCCCAAGAAAGTGTGCCAGCGCAAAATTCTTAGGTCAAAAAGTGTCTAGCACTGAACATGATGACTTTCCAAGCAGGCAAGTACCAAGGCATGACTGCAAAGCTTCGCATAATGAAAACCATGGTAACACATAACTAACGTGCTCATTTTCCTTGAGACCAAGAGATAAATCTTACATCCACACTTCGTTTCTCCCCAAAATAGCCATCTTCTTTTATTTGATGATTCAGTACAGTTTTAATTGAAATAGTCACCACATAACCTAGGCACATTATTAAGCATTTTACAAGCAAAATATTTTACTGATTTTCTTTCCAATTGCCAAAAAGTATAATAAGTGAACTGGTTAAAGGATATACTTCTGTACATTAAAAAATCCATGTATTTATACAAGTGTATGGAACAGAGTTTAAGGGTAATAAAACCACAGCATCAAAATAAATAGCATGTGTTCCTATTGCATAACATAGCACACTGTGTCAGGAAGCTGACTCTATTTTACTCAGGTGAAATATGCTCTTCTGAGCTAGGCTCATTGCCCCCCAAAAACGGGCTTGGCTGTTAATGACTGGAGCTGGATGTCTTATTTTTCGTAGACTGCTTTTCACTTGCATTTAGGCTATGATCATTATTTCCCAAAAAGTGTGTGTGACTTACCAGTTCTATCAATTTCCCACTTCCATATTTTAAAATACAGGTTAATCTAAGCTCTAGCACCATACAAGAAGGAAATACATGTATTTTTTGTCAGAGCAACAATATTTTATATCATCTTTGTTCTCTGGCTATAACAATTGTTTAGAAAAAATTTACCAAGCTAAAAATAGCTGATCTAGGTTGTCATAAAAAAGAATATTAAATACCTTTGGTAAAAATAGATATATTTAACAAGATTAGAAAAGCAAACAGTTATAATGTCCAAAGGAGAATATGAAAATGTACACAATAAAACAAATAAACCAGCTTAGAGAGAAAGTGAAGATAAGGCCGCTCTTCTGTTCAGGTCTGTCTCTTCCAAACCATGAATGCAGTTCTTCTAAAAGGCAGACGTTTTATTAAGGAATATGGAAAATCCAGTCTTTCCTATCAGTGTGACACCAGTTTAATTCACAGCAACACAGTCCTCTTGAAAAATCAAGTTCATAGAACATTCTAATTTAGATCTGTGAAAATAAGGCAAAAAATATTCCAGATTTCCCATCACTTTAGGCCCAAAACATGGAGCTACAGAGTTAAGCAGAGCAACAGAATGAGGTGGTCACTTGTACAGTTTTTCCTTTACTGACTTAACTTAAGCCACATCAAGACAGCTGCAGTACCGAGTGTAGCAAGTGGCAGGATACGCTACCTCTGAGACTAGCGTATGATTGGCACCATTCAGTTCTTCTCCCAGGCAGGTGACCTTGCCCCAGTGCTCTGGGCCCCACTCTTTGTGAAGGCATTGCTGTGCACCTCCTAATTCCCTCTGGTGTCTCCTCCTAGAACACCCTGCACATCCTGCAGATGGAAGGTACTCCTCAAAGCAAGCTAAGACTGTGGATGAGATACGGCATGAGTTCTCGAGCAGAATCCACTGCACCTGGCCGCTCCGGAGAGGCACTGGCCCGACACCGTTACCCCCCTGTGCTCCCTCTGCAGACGCAGCCACACTCCTCGTGGTGCTCCAAGGCAACATCGGTGAAGGATTTGTGCAGCCCCCGGACCCCGGCCTTTGGTCTCAGCTGCAGGACCTGAAAGGGAAGGAGGCAAAGGACCTTGCATGTCAATCAGTGCCCATAATGTTTGATCTCACATGCAAATAATTGTGGAGGAACCTTGGGACCCCAGCGAAACTCCCAAGACTTAAGTGTTTCCCAGCAAAGGCAACATGTAAACATCCTTCCACCCCAATGCAGCTATCAACTGTCACCATCCTTTCATTAAAGAAAGGAGACTTTCATGCTAACAGTTTGGAAGCACACAACCTCAGCATAAGAACAGCTGTCACACTCGAGGACTCACGGTGTGCTCCTGGGCTGGTTCGTGTGAGTACGCTGCTGAGACCTGAGCCTCACATCTTATGGAATCACTTGTACACAGTTTGTTTTCCTGTTTGTTAGTTTCTTCCTGTCCTTCATTTACTCACACATTTACCAAATATTTATCCTCCGAGCAGTATGCTCCAGTCCAGGAATACCATGGAAAGGAACATGATCGCTGCACAGCTGAGTCTGTTCAATTATGCTGCTCATTAAGTCCTTGGCTCCAGTTCAAGTCCTCTATAAACCCGAGGGGATGGGTTAGATGTACTTCACAGACATCAGCCTCAGTCACAGCTAACTCTGTGCAGCTGGACCCTACCGTGCAGTGTAAGGAAGCTCAGCCATGACAACAATGGTGTCTCTATGGAACAAAGGTATTTGCAGTTTGGATGGCCACACTTTTTAATAAAAACGGAAAAAGAAGGCACCCAAACTAAACATATTTCCTCATAAGAGTGGCGGAGGGATCCATCTGTTTATTCTAGTAAAGATTATCTGAAGTATTTGAGAGCAATTGCCTGTCAACTATGATACATTTTACTTCTTACAATATAACTAATCATGCTTCAGAAGTTATGTTTTGTTACGCTTGTGAACAAAAACCAGGGCACACAAAATAACAGTGTTTAGCTGCTATGCTTTCTAGGTGTGACACAGAAAACTTCATGAGGCAACTTTGACAAGCTACCTACCATTCTCATAAATTTTCATTCATCCACAAAGGCGCAAGTGAAGTCTTGTGACTGTTCCATCTGAACACTTACAAAAGGACACTACAGAACGCATGCTTCATTTGCCGTTCGTGGATCTATCGGTGGTTAATTAGCTAACATTTTTTGAATACTTATTGAGTGCCAGGCACAGTAATAATGTGTTTTTTACGTACTTTAGCTCACAAGAATTCTATGAAGTAATTTACAGCTATTATCCTTATTTTACACATGAGTGAGCACAGGCTTAGAGTGACATAGTTATTTGTGCCTGGGCCAAAGAGAAATTATTAAAGTAAGAGTGAGAGAGAATATTTTTATAAAGGCTCAGAATGTTACTATTCACTCTTTTTCTTCTTAGTAACTTTCTCCTAGACAGATAAACTTCAAAGTTATAACTGTTAAAATTAATAAAGCTGGAGAGTAGGATTTTCCATCAGTTCTACAACAAAAAATTATAAAGACTACGAGACTATGATTCTACAGCGTGAAGCTGAACATGTTGACTGCTGAATGCTCTGTGACATCAGTACTGACTGAGTTTGGCTTTGTTTTTGTTTTTTTGGGATGGAGTTTCACTATATGGTTCAACCAGGCCTTAACCTCACTTATTTAGCTCAGGCTGGCCTGGAATGCATGGAGATCTTCCTGCCTCATCCTCCAGAGTGCTGTGTTTACAGGACTGCACCACCACACCTGGCCAGCACTGATTGAGTTTTGTACCACTGGAGAGCCACGCAAACCAAGGATATCGCAGACGCTGGGGCTCCTCATCCCCATCATGCTCGCGCTGTGAAGCACTCCAGAATGAAGGCGCGCGCGCAAGGTAAATTGCAACATTGACACAGCCAGTGTTCTGTTGCCATGGCCACTTGTGGGCGTTTCTTCGTTCAGCAGGAAAAACATGAGTAACAAAGGTAGACGGGAGGGAGAGGCCGGAGTGGGGACACTCCCGGCTAGGTGAGGACCGCGCCGCTTGCTTCATTTTGTTCTCTCCCGTGGGTCTGGGTTTGCTGAACTCAGCTCAGCTCCACCCCGCCGTGCACCTCCATCCGCTGATCTTCGTGGAGATGTACGAATAGCAGAGAAGTCTCACAATGCTCTAGGAATTTTCAAAGTCTAGAAGGAAGTGTAATCCCTGGTGTTATGTGTGTTTTCCCTCCCAAAGCTTCGGAAAGTTGGGATTTGGGGAAACAGAAGTAGGCTTGGAAAATGACCCGGAGGGCCTGGGTAAGATTAAAGGGGAAAATTTCCGCTTCAAGACGGGGATTTTAGAAGAGAGCAGGCAGGAGAGCAGCACACAGAACTCTGCGGGGCTCTCAGGCTGGGGTGTAAACTCAAAAGGAAAAAGCTGAGCAAGAAGTTCACACTAAAACTGTAAGTACGTGAAAATAAAATGTCCAGAAATTTTGAGCCAGAGATTGAGACGAGAACGGATGAGGCAGAGAAACGATTGCCAAGGAGAGCAGCACAGCACATGCGCACGGTGGCCCTAACCTTCCAGGATGGTGAGCCCTGGGAAGGGGACCAGGCCAGAGGACAGCAGAGGCAGGGTTTCTGTCTCCCGACAGGCAGACGGATCTGAGCTTCGCTAGGAAGACCCCTTCAGCTGATGCGAAATACATTAAACCTACAAAGATACCCCCAGGATGAAAATCATTAGGCTAATTAGGAATAGAGCAGAAGTTTCAAGTGTTTTAGTATTGCCAGAAATAATCTGACCAAAAGGATGCTTCTCCTTCACCTGGCGAAAGTGCGTTAAATCGCCACAGACCGTCGTAACTGCAGGGAGAGGGAGACCAAGGAGAGAGAAATAGCAGCAGCGTCCCAGGGCTTCAGTGCGCCGCCCCGCATGTGAGCGCTCTGCACCTTTCGTCTGCTCCTCGGGGCCTCACCTTTCCAGCCGGGGCAACTGAGTCACCAAGGCCGCGTACCTCTAACACATGTTGGATCCCAACCCGAAAGTCTCTCCCTGGGTTTGTGTTATCAAGAAATATGTTGTGTCGTGTTCTTTCATTTCTTTAGTCCTCAGTTGGGTAGAAACAAAGGAAAATAAGCACAGATTTTGAAATCACGTGTTTGCTCCTTTAGCTCTCTCTACAATGCAGGTAAGCACTGAGGGTGCCTGTGTCACTGTGTGTGGACAGACAGGACCCTAAAAATCGTTTCCAGGGAGAAGGACATACAAGCTTATACATATATGAAGTCCCTGATTCACTTTCCTGAAAACTCCTACTTAGGACACACATAAATTATTGAGGAAATGTATTTCTCTGACTAAAATATCTCTAAAAAGGGATCCAGCCATTGATACAAAAGTAATAAGAATCTTACAAATCACTTTATGCAATAATATTATTATGCTATAACGTGATGATGTATTCATGAGCCTTTTAATTTTCACAATTTATTCAGCCTTAATATTTACAGAAGCTGGGAGAGTGATAAATCAGGTATATGAGCACTTCTAAGCTCTGACTTTGCTTCTATTTCCAGAAAATAGAGAAAACTTTTGATTGTAAACTGGGAAAACCAATAAAAAGAATTAAAGTCCAAGATATAGGCCTGTCTTTGAATAAACTAATTCTGTAACTCTAGATTAATGGTGTTCAATTATTTAATAATTTTGAACAATTTTAAGTTATGTTGAAAAATAATTTATTTATTAGTGAGACTAGACTTTAACTGCAACATATAGGAGCGAAAGAAATTTAGGCCTCTGAAATTCTCAAATATGTCAACAAACAGCCTTTTCTCCAAAAGATAGCTACTAAAATACTACCACAGAACAACTGATGATTCCCAAAACACTGGGGCATTATACTTATGGAAAGTACCTTCACTACAAGTAGACCAGATGATTTTATAATTACGTTTCTTTGCTCTTCTGTATTATAGATATTTCTGAGAAACTGATGGATGGACATCAACATATAATGAGAAAAAATGTCCTTAGTTCTACACGCACATTGATGTACACAGGTACCTGGTCTGTAATGTACCCCACCCAGGGCTGCTGAAGCACTTCCAAAGCTCACACATCCAAACCTAAGTGGAAATAAGCCGAAAGCTACCACTATCTTAGAGCCCTTAAACAAGCTGGATTACTGGCAAAGTTAGATCTGCTCAATTGGAGGTCCCTGACCTGAATCACTACTGAGCGAGCATCCTCAACTACTGTCCAAACTCAGCGAGCTGCACGGCCAGGGCAGAGAGGACCGGAAGCCCCGTACTCGCGGGCAGGGTGGACAAGGACTGGGAGAAGCAAGAAAGAACGAAAGGTGAGAGGAGGAGAGAGAAGCAGGTACTGACAAAGAAGACGACGCGGACCCAAAGAGCCTGTAAGGGTGCAGCCTGCAGTATTGCTTGGGGTGCTCATGGATTGCGAAGCTGTCTTTTGAAATTCTTTAAAAAACATTAGCTGAAATAGAAACCCCAGGACACCCACCCACATTTCAGCTTCCTCCATTCAGTCCCTCGTGGTAATCTGCACCAAGCACAGGGACTTTGCCCCAACAAAATCATCGCATCGTTGGGTTTCTGCGTGAGATCCTGGCTGCAGCATGAATCACTGTGCTTGGAAAGTCCACCGTTCTTGGTTACCATTACACTGAGATTGGAACATCATTTGCACTTGCTGCAGAGTGAGAAACTTTGCACTAAAACCTTAACACTTTGAAAGAAATAAAATGAAACTTGTAAGTGAGCAATGCCTGCAGCTCCCAAGGCTTTGAATAGTAAAAATTATAAATACTCCATCTTATATTTTCTCTAATCCAAGAGAACAAAATAGCTACTTTAATACTTTAAAATTGAAATGATTTTAGGTGGGAAAAGACCCTTCCAGATTAACCCATTTACTGATCGCATCTACTACCATTACACCAGGCAATGGTAACATCTGCCCTGCCTTTGCGGCATTTTAACTCTGACGTCCCTGGAGAATTGCTGCCTAACAGATGCTGTTGTTGTTGCTGACTAAACTCTAGGGCGTAGACCAGCCGAGAAGGCTGGCCTGGGTGGACACCACCCCACACTATGAATCACTCTACCATGGCACTGCTGCGCCAGCCTCCAGGCCAGCTACTTCTTGCAACTGGGACCCAGACTCAGTTCCTAAGACAGGGACCTTTAGAACCCTGTGGGGTGTGCATGAAAGCTGATCACTGATGATGGCATAAATAATCCTGTTTTTAATTGCAGATTATCAGTTCTGGGTGTTGCCTTCTGAAACACTGCCATCCAGTGATGGTAAGGCAATGACAAGGGCAGGAAAAACCTGAGAGAATATCCCATTTCCTAATTATTGCACAAAGGTTAAGCATCTTCATGATGGTTGCAAGTGAATGGCACATCTCAGATGGAAATAGGGTCTCTTGTCTTTTGGAATTGAGGGCTTTTGTGTCCTGCTTCCTCAGATGACAACACAGCACTGCTGAAGGGCTGGATCTACATCCCAAGAAGTGCACTTAATGAGACCACATGTTTAAATTTCCTAACACCTGAGGGGTTCTTCGATGTCTTTCTTAAGTAGATACTCTGCATTGTTTCAATGGAAGCAAAAATTTAAAATAAGACATATTAAAATGAAGTCAGAAGGGGAGAGTTTGGCTTGGTATCAGATAAGTATTTTATAGAAATTAAAAGTGACTCATCAGAAAGGCACTTCATCTGATGTGTGCACTCCGGATGGTGCTGGCTGGAGAAGGCAGCATTTAGCCACGGATGTTCCAGCACTAATGAGTATTTAAGTGCATGAGGTTGACAGTCCCCAAAGCTTTAAAGTAAAAATTACTAATATTCCATACTATATCTTCCTTAATTCCAGAGAATAAAAGAGTAGAAGGGTGAAAAAAATCCATAAAACACTGAGCATGTTATTTGAGGTAACAGAAACAACCCAAACAACCCAAAGAGTATTGTAAATATGAATATGTTCTCTTGGGATGTATGTACCCATTGGGGTCCAAATATAAAAATAAATTTCAAAGATCTCCTTTGTTAAAATAGACAGTGACTTATCTCTAAGCTTGTCTTTAAGATATTTTCCTGGTTTTAAAAGTTGAAAAGATTCACCGACTTCTTCCCCTCAGGAAAACACACTTTCTTTTTTTTTTTTTTGTATCAGTAGTAAAAACTTAACTGACCACCCAGGCTAAGCTCCCAGAGAATAAACCTTCTAAATCCTTAATCTCTGGCGTTTTTAAACTAAAGATCCTAGTTTTTAAAGAGAAACAACATAAACTCCTTAGACCCCTTCCCCATGAATGCCTTATCTCCTTGCTACATATAAATCCACTTCAGACTCAGGGTTGGTTGTAGGATACGCAGTTCCAAAGGAAGGTAAGAAAACATGACACACCTACCTCGTGGTATTTTTTTGTGACTTTGCTTGGGACACACTGACATTCACTGCAACTGTGGAGACAACAGGCACAGTTCCCCCCGCAGCGTTTGACCAGGAGGCAACCTGGCCAGAAAATGGTATCGGTTCTCTTTAGCTCTTCCCTGATGGACACCGAGAAGTTCCGAGGCGTGCAGCTGTACAATTTTACCTCCTCTTTTATAAGGTTCAGATCCACCACTACAGGGCATGAAGAAAAGCAAAGAAAAAAAAAAAAATAACTCAATGTTCATGCAGGACTTTTCATAAAGAAATCCTCTTATTTCATGAATAATCACCCTAACAATATCCCTTCTTAGTTTTACTAGGTTGTAGGGCTGGACAGCTCACCAATTGGACATTCCATTTCATAGTACACAAAGCCTCATTATGACTTGGTGACCGAGAAAGAGACGCCATTGTGCAATATGCCAAGCAGAGCCAACAAAACAGTTGAGAGCTATAAATAGGAAACTTTATAGAGGAAAAAAAGGGCCACACCTTTTAACCTTAGTAAAAGAGTAGACAAGGAGCGCATTGGACAGAAGAGTAGCGTGCAAAGCGATGAGTGCTTTGATTAAAAAACAAATGTGATTTTTAAAAGAGTAACAGTAGCGAACCATTAATGCACAATTCACTGAAGCCAGTCAGCAGAAGCTTCTATAGTCCGCATGGCAGGAAGCAACATGAAATACAGAAAGGGGATGAGGAAGGCATATGTGACCATACGTGAAAGGATATGTCTTATTTAACTGCACAAATTGTTAGATAGCACAGCTCCAAAGGGATTAGAGGTGTCTGCCTTTGGAAATTCAGACTAAGTCACTACTTTTAGAAGACAATGCTCCCCTGTAAAAAGATGGAAGAGATGTCTAATTTGTAACCATTGTCTCCTTGCTTTTACCAAGTTGTTTAACTATTTTGTGCTTTATTCTTTTAATTACCTACTTGTAAAGACCAAGTACACAAAATATCCTTTCATTAGATGGTTATAGTAAATCCTCAAAGAGCCACTGTTTTTAACTGCAAAATGATAATGACTGTCTCAGGAAAATTGCCTGAAAATAACATGCCATGTTTAGTATGAATTTATATATAACACAGAATAGTAGTTAAATTTCAGAATAAATACTTCTTTTTTTGAGACAGAATCTCACTATGCAGTTCTGGCTGGCCTTGAGCTCACTTTGTAGCCCAGGATGGCCTGGAACTTACAAACATCCTCCTGCCTCAGCTTCCCCAAATGCTGGGATTACAGGAATGTGCCACCATACCTGGCCTATAATAAATACTTCTAAGGTAATTTTAATTTCTGCTTTACAGTTTTGTCTTTTTTTTTAAATATCATGTAACACAATTATTCAAAAATTTTAAGAAATTCATATTACATATATTTGTCAGGGCTCTTTTTTCATTAAATAGCAATTTTATTGAATGAAAATTTGCACACTATATAATTTATTAAATGAAAGTGCACAATGCAGTGCATCTGAGCACACTGGTAGAGCTCTACAGCCTTGACCACAGGTAAATTCACATCATTTTGGTTACTCCACAGCCAAACCTTCTGCCCCTCGCCATCCTCCCCCAAGCCTTCCGCTCTGTGCTGGGGCAGCCGCTGCCCTGCACTCTATCTTCACAGACTTTCCTATTCTGGTGATTAGATAAGTAATTAATTAATGCATTTATTTTTATCCGAAATGGGCCATGGTCATAGCAACAACGAAGACCTCAACACATCCAAAGAAGGGGGTTCCTGAAAGGGGATCTCACACACCACACTGGAGTGAAGCTGAAAACCAACAGCAGAAACATATTCAGAATACAGTGATCTTTCTTCCCTCTTTATTCCGATTACTTTCTATTTCATGGTATATGTACACGTTTATTTAAATGTTAACCTTTTAATGTAAAAACATGTCTTGCACCTTTTAGCTGGTGAAGAATAGGAATCTGAAGGAATCTACCCCATCTAAATTTCAAAACCCTTATATTCCTACTACCTTTTCAGCTGTGCTCTCCAATAGCTTCTGGTGTTATAATAAAAGGATTTGCATACATGAAAAGGTTCTATATGAATAGAGGGTTCTTTGCTTTTTTAGGACTTTTTTTAAAAATTAGGGCTATTACTTAAAATATAAGAAATATGGTTAAATAACTTCACACTAATATGAGAAACATTAAAACCATGAATTGAAAGAAATATTTTCAGATTAAAGATGTTTTCAAATAGTAACAACCATTAGGCAAATCTAATTTTTAAAATTAATTGTTACCTTTTAAGTAACTTTAAGATATAACAATTGAATCCCAAATGCTTGCTTTCTTGACACTGTAGTATATATGATCAAGATTTTCTCCCCAAAGAGTCAATTTTAACATTTCCAAGAAATATATTATAAAATTATGCACATGTCATTGTGAATTACAAACATGTTAAATGTGTGACTGCGGAAAGCTTAGGTCAAGTATTAGGAATGCACCAAGTCAGACTAATTCAGTGGGTCATTTAACACTATCAGCGAAAGATTATTTTTCTGATTCAATAGAAAATAAGTTTTTATTTGAGTGCAGATTTTTAATCTAAAAACAATTCTATTAAAACCTTCAAGTATTTAAATGGAAATGAGTTCATTCTTGCAAGGGTCCTAAAAAAAAAACAAACACAACCAGTTTATCAGTAATAAAATTAATGAGATCATTATGTGAAATGATGTCACACTGGGTTTAATTTTACCTGGTTTCATTCTGCTGAACTCATAGTATATGTGCACATTCCTCTTTTATTGTTAAAAATGTAGGTGATCTTATTTTAACCTAGATCTCATTTACCTGGACAAGGAGGAAGAAAATATGAATGTGCCGACAAACACAAAGCTGGCTGCCCAATGTCCAGTGTTCATTGGGGGCCTGTCTCCTTTAGAAGGGGAACGAAGCTCTTAGCTTTCAAAGGGCATTCACCTTTGCCAAATACCTCTAGATGCACTTTTTCATGAAACTGGAAAATGAGACTGTGTATGTTCTCTTTAAATGTTTACTTAAGCACAATAGAAGGTTAGATAGGTTTCCCAAGTGAAGTAAGTTATGATGCCTGCTGCAATGTGAAAATTCAAACACACTTTCAACTTAACTTCCACTCGTTTATCATGTTTGACACAAAAGTCTAAAGCCCTTTTTAAAGTCCTAGCTAAGCTTGACTTAGAAAATATCATTTTTCTTTTCTTCTGCAGTAGGAGCACATGATAAAAACTCTGGGCCAGAGGAAGAATTAGAAAGCAGAGCAGCAGAAAAACATTAATGCAAACCACACTGGACTAAAGAGATAACGAAGGAGTTTAAGTTAGCTTGTGTCTTTGCAGTCTAGACTTCCCACTCCTAAGACTTTAAATTCATATAAGCTTTGTTAAAATAAGTACTGTGAACATAATATTGTATCATAAATTCTCCAAACATTGTGCAGAACTTCTAGACCAAAAAAGAAAGAAAGAAAAAAGAAAAAGTATGATTATGCCTCAAGGCGTATTTTTATTAGCTTAACTACAATATTCAGGAAGTTTCTCTGTACAAGTTGTTGGTAATATAGAACTCAGCCTTTATGTTTTTCCTCTTTATAATTACTGTCGAAGACAAGGTGTACATTAGTTTGTCTTTCCAAGGCATAAAAAGTTTGACCACATGACTAATCAAAGTCATGATTTCTAGTGCAAATTATGCTAATACTGTCAGTTTTTCTAAGTAAGATAATACTGCCATAAAAATTATGGTCACATTTCACTTTGTTAGTCTTTCATTCTTTTAAGATATTCAATCCAAGGATATTGTGTTACCATAATGCAATCCGAGGGTGGTCTTTCTAAGATGAATGTGGTAACACTGTGATATGTTTATTCTAGGGGAAATCTGCTTCAATGTCTAATTAGAAGCTTTTAAAAGTTTTACTCCTGTTCCTTTGTGCAATGATTCTCAAAAGGGGGCTTTGTCTATATAGATGTTACACCACACCTGCATTTTAGTTTATGTAAAGTTCCAAAATATACACTGCTGTTCCCACACTTATTGTATGCTTAAAAGCTAATAGTTTTGGCAAACTGCAAAAGCCTTCAACTTGGAAAGTGTTAAATGAATATTTGAAAGATCTGGTTCAGCCCTGCATGCTTTTAAATGCACATTAGCCTCTGGCCAAATCTTTGAGAAACAGGCAGAGAGATTTAGACACAAAGACATGGCTAGAAGGTAGGATTTTAGGCTAGAATCCAGAAATCAGCTGTCAAAAAGGTAGATCTGAGCTCAGAAACATTTTGCTTGCTTCCCTGCTCCTTATAGATGCACGTGACAGTTGGGTTCAGGTTTGCTAACAAGGGCCCTATTCATGGGCATTTCAGCCTCTCTTGCAGATCTTCATCTCCCTAGTCCTAAGTGCAAGGGAAGGGAAGTCTTGTTGGTAAGTTATTCATCAAGATCAAATTTTGCAAATGTGTAAGAGCATTCAGCATCTGGATGGGATTGGGCTGCCTGTGCACCTGAACTTAGATTTGGAATACTGCTGACAGGAGACTGGGTCTGCTCTCCTGGCAAAATGTGAGGGCGGTGCAGGTCTGAACATGACCTGATGGGAGTAAAGCTTATGATCCAGAAGGGCTGCAAGTCTGTGTTGGAAAAGGCAGGGATCGGATTTCTCTCTGACAAGATTTAGAACAAGTCTGGTGCCATCTCCCCTCATGAATGGCTCCAGTTAACTGAACACTGTTCGTTGCTCACATTTGTCAATCTGGTGTTACCTTCCCCAGAACGACCCTGCATGCAGATCAACCTTCTGACAGACTGAAATGCATTTTTGGGGTCATCTAGTTATTTCTATTGCCTTTTCATTTGTGTTCGCTAGGAATGCTTGGCATTTTAAAATTTACTAGGAATATAGCTAGCCTTATTGCAAGCTCAGTTAACATTATTTGCAGTTGCTTGATCATGTGGAATTAGATTAAGTCATCAGTACTTTTACTCTTAAAAGGAGATATGCACGCTGTTTGCTCACAAGAGGTCGTTCCAAAAGCAAATTTATATGAAGAAAAACTATCATAGTTCACGGTTTTCTTGCTGTAAATCCTGCCTTGGGAACATTTAACTTCCTTCTTTTGTTGCTCCATTGCTATTTTCCAGGCAGAAATTTCTGGGCTTAGGAAATGTAAATGAATGTAACTGTCGCATGGGGGAGAAGATACTGCCCATGGGAGAGAAGGTACTGCCCTTGGGGGAGAAGGTACTGCCCATGGGGGATGAGGTACTGCCCATGGGGGAGAAGGTACCGATGAGTTTTAGGGAGCCCTCCCCCTTTCTAGTCCCAGGTCTTGTTCCTCAGCGATGGTAATTGCCCTTGAATCTATAAGTCAACATGTTCCAAATGCAGACTGGAGGTAAGCGGTGATTCTTATGAAATGTAATAAAATACTTCATCAGATGCCACTTTAGAAGATAAAAAGAAATGACTGCCATTTTCTGAAGTACATTTTAAATTACCAAACCCACCAAGTTAGAGTTAAGTGACTACTTTTGCCTCTATTCTACTTTTACATGGAAATATGTTCAAGTGTTAAGAAAAAGAATGATTTAAATACATCACTGAAGAATTTTAAACTCTCCCCTTTGGAAGTGATGGCAGGAGAATCTGAAACACTGGCCCTTGTCTGAAGATGGAGCTTACCTTTGGATTTTTTTCCATAAATAAAAGACTTGCCAAGAAGTTGCCACGGAGCCCTGTACAGATCTTCCAAGTCCAGCTGCCATCTGTCTGGCTCAAGATACCGGATAAGATCTTCCAAGGTACTGAAGGCCGTGATGGCATTGTTAAGCAGGTCCAGGGGCAAAGCGGAGGGGGGTAGCACTGAGGGACTCACAGTCTCTGTGACTTGCTGAAAGTAAAACACATGCCCTGTTAACTACTTTAAAAATGACAGTGCATCCCTTCTGTAATTATCTAACAGAGCGAGGGAGGCTGAAAACACATGGGAAGCAAAACTTCATTCAACCCCACTAGGTGGAATTACTTTGCAAAGATTTCACACAGATGAGTTCTGATAGATTCTCTGCAAGATCAAATGAAGATCGTAATTTCTATTACTATGCATCATGGATATAGAATATCTTAAATTACCTGCTTATTTCAAACTATCTCCACAATCTGATTATGGATATACAATGAAAAATGTAATAAAATTTTCCTAACTTTAATTTTACTCTCTATTTTTTAATATTCCTCATTCTAGAAATGAGCTTTGTAGTTATGAAAGTCACAGCCAGATGAATTAAAATATTAAAATAAAATAGCTCATAAGAACTACAATAAAATGTAGGAGATACTTCTTTGGCACCGGTGAAAAACTTTTTAGTTAAGATAGAAAATGCCTAAACCATAAATGATCAACCTGACAAATTTTGGGTCTTTTTTGACACTGGGGATTGAATTCATGACCTTGCACTTGCCAGGCAGGTGCTGTGCCACTGAGCTGCACCCCCTGCTGTCTATATTCTTTTTCTTTTTTTAACACAAAAGACTTGATAAGATTAATAGAAAGGAGGAGAGAGTGGGAAAATACTTTGTCAAAGTACACATGTGACAGCCACCATAGCAATATACAGAAGACACCAAACAGGATAAGGTAATTCCAGAGGGAAACAATGAGCAAACTTTGATACAAGATGCTTGAAACTATGCTAAAATATAAGAACATGCCTAATACATAAAAAATGCTGAAATATAAACAATAAGAAATATGTTAAATTTCATCATATCATGCAAAACAAAAATAAGGTATTATTTCACATTCACAAAAGGATATCCTACTTCCCACAGGTAAGATGATGAAGAATTTAAGATGGGGTGCTGAGCACGTGCACAGCATGGCATTCCTGGGCTCTGCCCCAAAGGAGAGCAGAGTGCCGCCCCATGGGCTGACACATCTGTGGCACTGAGTGCCCCTGTAGTCAGGCTCCAGGTCTACAGCCTCTCACCTGTGCGCATGGAGGTACATGCACAGACAGTCCCCACACCCTTGTTTGAAACAGAGACAGCATGGAGGCACCCTACCTGCCCACTACAGTGATACATTAAAGGACATCTAACTAAGTGGCAGGCTCCAAGTGATTTCAATAAAAGCAGGGGCTTTTAAAGCTCAGGAAGGACCACATTTTCCCAACCTTCAATGGGTAGAGAGTTGCATATCAGAGATGAAATTAAAAGTGGCAAAAAGAAACACAGAAAAACATAAAATAAAAAATGTATGTTTGTTGATGCTCATTTGTTGAAGTCTTTATAATAGTAAAATTCTAGCTGGAGATTAAATGTATTTATTAAGTAATTAATTATTTTTTGAGACAGTGTCTCACCATGTGGCCCTAGCTGGCCTTGAATGCAAAGTGATCCTCCTGCCTCAGCCTCCAAACTGCTGGGATTACAGGCATGCACCACCACACGACTGGCCCTGGAAATTAAATTTATAATAGTGGAATAGTTCATTATGCTCTTCAGAAAAAGAAATAGTGTGCCACCATTAAAAATGACATTTTTAGAAATTTTTAATTACAAAGGATGATGAAAAGCAAATGCCTAATACAGTTTAATGTATCTATTCGTACACACATTTTTAACATTGTGATTCTAATATACATAAACTGAAACAAAATAAAGACTCAAAGGTTTGTACAAAGGTTGCTTATCTATGGATAAAAACCACAGTGTGTGATTTTCTTTCTCATATTTTCAGTGTTTTCTATAGTAACTATGATTTCGTCTCAGAAGTCAGATTGAAATAACAATGTTTCTTACAGTAAAACACTATCACAGCAGCTCTTCCTCCTCATTATCATCCCTTGGATGCTGGGCTAGAAACTAAAAACCACGTCCTAAGCTTAGCAGCTTCTGACTTTACCACCTTGCATTCAAATATTTCCTCCTATCCTTCAGCGCTGTATTAGTGGGGTTAATCTACCTAAAACAAGGTTTCACCGCTCATGTGATCATCTGCAGGATAAAATCCCAAATTCCTTAGTGACACGAGGGCCCCAGATCTGACCTGGGCTCATCTGCCCATCTAAGCCTCTCCTTGCTGAAGCCAGGCATCTTCCTTCCCAGGCAACTCTGCTAGCTGCCACACGCTCACAGCCAAGACTGTGTCTTCACCCTGCTGGATTCTGCCCCGCACCTGTGGACCCACACACTAGGCTCTCTTCGACTATAATGGGCTTTACCCAGTTGAGCCAGAGTCTGTCCACAGTATCAGGCTCGCTGCTGTCTCATACAGTGTTGCGCCCACAGCTGGAGCTCCTCTCTGAGCCGCCCAGGCCCCTGGTCTGAGTAGCAAGAGGCGCTCTGTGAACTGAATGGTGAGGCCCCCTAAATAGCTGCTGCAGTGGTGCTGGTTTTGCTAGGACAGAGAGCGCCTGGGCCCTTGGGGATGTTCTCAGAGCTGGGGCTGAGGAGAAATGTGGGCAGCAGCTTTGGGACAGCAATGCCTCACTTCATTTTTATTTTGAAGACTTCATTTCGTAATGTCCGGGACGTGATTACAGTATTTTTTCCCTGCTCAAACCTTTTTTAAGATTTTATTTTAAAGAGAATAAAAAAACATACAAAATTTCAAAACAAGATGATAGGAGATTAATAATGGTTGTTGTATTGCATATTGTTATCTTCAAAGTCATTGGTCAGACTACCAGATACAGGCATGCAAAATGATCAAACAATTAAGCATTAACTATTCCTTTCAATAAACCAGTAGACTATCCTGTATACACATATATGCATAGCTTTCCCTTTCTTTCCTCTTTTCTCTCATCTATTAAAGCTTTGAGAAGCTTTGAATTTATCTTTCTTTATAGCTGAGTAATATTTCATTATATAAAAATGCCACTTTTTTAAATCCAGTCCTCAGTGGATGGACATTTGGGTTGCTTCCACGATTTAGCTATTACAAATTGCACCACTATAAACACGGGAACTTATATAAAACTGCAGTATGATGTTTTCAGATCTTCTGCAAAAATACCCAGAAGGGGAATAGCTGGGTTGAATGGGACCTCTAGACCTAGTTTGCTGAGAACTTGTATCACTTTATTGAAAGGAACAGTTAATGATTCATTATTTGATCAATCTTGAATGACTCTATTTGTTTTCC
This sequence comes from Dinomys branickii, assembly GCA_004027595.1. Taxonomy (NCBI): domain Eukaryota; kingdom Metazoa; phylum Chordata; class Mammalia; order Rodentia; family Dinomyidae; genus Dinomys; species Dinomys branickii. The sequence continues at coordinate 44,336 of PVLD010007111.1, read as the reverse complement.
CAAGTAACCACTTTGAAGTTATCAATATGTAATACAGCAACCATTGTTAATTTCCTGTCACCTTGTCTGTAATTCAGTATTGCTTGTATTGTTCTTGTGCTATTTTGTAAATGGATGTCTGTTTGTTAATGTGTTTTTGTTCTTTCTTTTTTAAATAAAAATCCCAGTAGAAAATAGTAGCAAAATTATCTTTAGTTACAATACTAAGACCAAGAAATTTTCTATGTTATAATGTTTTGTTCTACCAACTAGACTGCTAAGCTTTTGAAACATAGAAATTAAATCGTGTTTTTATTTACTTTATTTTTCTCATTGTCCATGAAACACAAAATTGCTTTAGCGAAGAGTATATGATGATTGATAATTACAAAACAGGTGTTAATAAACAAGGTTTAATAAAGATTTGCATTTTTAATTTAACCAAACTAGCTTATAATGAGTTTTATAATGTGAGAAACTTGATGCAATCTTTTTTTGCAATTGTAAAAGAAAGTAAGCTGAAGTGCATAAATCTTTATAAATAAAGTCAAAAGGTCAGCAAGCCTCAGAGATTAAGTGAAGCCTGCCCAGTGATGCACACCTGTAATCCTAGCACTCTGGGAAGCTAAAGCAGGATTGTTGCAAATCAGAGCTCAGCCTGGACAATTTATCAACTTAGTTTAAAAAAAATGGCTGCTGATCTAGCTCAGGATAAAGTCCTAGGAGCTGCTTACCACAAAAAGAAAACAAGTATCTGAACACTACTATGATTATGACAGAGAACATATCAAAAGCTTTACAGTCTGCAAGCAGAAAGAGTTGTTAGAAAAGCCATACACAAAGTATAAATTAAGTGTCACATTGCAAGTGTACCTTGTAGGCACAATAAAAAATGGTTATTTAGGCTTGTTCAATTCGACTCAGACCCAGCAATGAGTTGCTTCACTTGGCTTTCAAGTTCATTGGAAACTGTTTGAACTGTGAAGTCCTTGTGAAACAATAAAAGACTACAAACTAAATCAATTGCTACTGAGATAAAGTTTAAGATATTAACCCCAAAGAAAGTGAAACAAAATGATCACATGATATTGAAGACACAAAGTGATCACGTGATATTGAATACACAAAATACGTCCACTTTGCCTTTAGCGAAGTGTCAGGATGTGTTATTTCATCATCTCCAGACCTCACCTGGCCTCTCCCCCACACCAGAGAGAAAATTAGGATGGGAATTAACACACTGTCCTTGGGCTCAAAAAATAACTCCCTGGACAGACCAGACCAAAGAGAGCGTGCTGTGCTTCTGGTTAAGATCTGTCTCATCACCACTGCCCCACCCTCAAGGAACAACCAAGTTGCTCACTTTCAAAGTTCTGCTTTTCCAATGGAAAAACAAGAAGTTACAGGAAAAAAGCATCCTCTAAATTGTTACTTTCCAGTTACACAATGCCATGTTCAGTACAAACTAGTGGCTTTCCCCCCATAGTTAGCATGAAGAAAATTCTCAAGGTATCTTTGATATTTAAGAATCCTCTCACTGGGCTGTTAAACTAGTCAGAAAATGTTTATATGTGATGCCTTGGCTTGAATTGGATTTTCATGTTCCCTATTTCATGGTTTTATATTTACAAAAATAGACACTTACAAGTTGTGAGTTGCCCCAGCTCACCATCCACCATGGATGGTGACAGAAAAAGGAATGTCTGGTGTGAAGAACCAGGTCCCCAGCCTTGCCTGGCAGGCGAAGACAGTCTTGCTGCCCCTGCCTGTGTGCGGGTCGAGGAGCCAGGAGCTCCCCAGATGGAGCAGGAAGAGACCCTGGGCAAACACTTTCCAAGTGTCCTTCTCTGCAGAGCACAGTAGCTGAACTAAGCGACCTTCCAGTCTCCCGCCGATGTCCCCATTTAAATGTCCTACATGACGCCAGATCTAAGGGTCCGGAGCATCACCTCAAGTGCTTCAAAAGAGCCATGTAAGACTTACGTCTAGAACAAGGCAAAGCTCTAGTTTTCTGTTTTCTCTTTTGAGTTTTCCCTGTTGCTTTATGTTATCAATGAGTTTGGAAAGACACTGATGTATATGGTACAAGTACCTTTCCGCAGCTGGGTATATATTTGTCCAAGTGTCGCAGGACAAAGAAGAAATCTGAGCACAGGACTGGCACACAGAGAGCTCTGAATACACAGGGAGGAGACAGGAGGCCACCACACAGGGCAGGATGCTTCAGAAGAAAGAAAATCTGCTGAGACTTTGATCTCAAACTGTTGGCACCTAACAGCCAGTCTGCAGAAGTTTGTTATGGCAGCCTTGGAACATTAATGTCTGTTGTCATCAGTTCATCAACACATGATCCATTGTAGAGGCAAAAAAAGGTTAATATTATACTCCATTCATCAGATCATTTAACAGACACTTACTTAAAATCCTATGAGGTGCCAGATGTAGTGGCACCTGCCTGTAATCCCAGTACTCAGGAAGCTGAGGCAGGAGCGTCATTTCGAATTTGACACCAGCCTGGACTACAAAGTGAGCTCAAGGTCAGCCTAAGCTACATAGTGAGACCCTGTCTCAAAAAGCCAAAAAAAAAAAAAAAATCCCATGAGGTGAGTGCTATGAAGAAAACAGTCAAGTCCTGCCCCTCGGAAGTTCACCTCTTCTAAACCGAATATTCTAGATCCTAGGAGAGATTCTTCTCTGGTCAAAACAAAAGCAAACTGAAATTTTTCTACTATGAGTCATGTAAGTAACCAAACAAGTATCTTATAAATTTGGGTGAATTCATATCATTAAAAAGTGAACATGTTATAAAGAATACTACAAAACAAATACACTTCTACTTTTATTGTTGAAAAGTAACCGGCAGCCTGTAAGGTCAGACAAAACAATAACCATAGGAACCGAATCAGTGTTTTCAGTTCAAGACAGCAAATTTGGCTGCAAAAGTAAGTTCCCTTAGTGTCTTCTCTAGTGTGACTTTTGGGAGTCAGTATTTTGGTGTTTTGTATTTTCTTATGGCTACTTCAAGTATATCAATCATTTACTATTATCTTTTCCTTTTTGTTCAGAAAGAGAAAAGCTGACTTCCTGTTTGGAACAGTATGATTGGCACTGCTTATAATTTCATAATAAATAGTTACTGATTTCAAAAAACAGAGCTTGTCATTTCATTAGAATGTTTTGTGGTGAGTGCAATTTTAAAAATAAAACATTTACAGTGAGCCTCCTTTGGACAAATAAGTACAAATGTTTACCTTGAGTAGCATAGCAACTGATGTAAAACTTTTCGGGCCTGGGAGATTTATGGTACAGCTCTTTCAGTCAACCACACACTGCATACTTCAAACTGATAAGGCTTTCACTTCATTCATATTAACAGAGGTTCAGGAATGCAGATTAGGTTTTATTGCTGTGGTTAAAAATAGTCAGGTGTTGCAGGAGAAGAAAAAAGATCCATGCAGAGTCCAGGCATAGTGGTGCCAGGCTTAGGTGCCAGCTACAAGTACTTGGAAGGAGGCCTGAGGCAGGAGAATTCCTGCTGCCCAGGAGTTCAAGTCCAGCCAGGCAACACAGCAAGAGCCTGTCATCAAAGCAAAAGCAAGAAGAGCTCGGGTAGAGCACCCAGGGTCCGGCCCTTCCTCACTCGTGTGGAACTAAGGTCACCCATTAAAGGTGTGTCCGGCCTCCCTTACACAAGGTCTGGCTGAAACACTGTACACAGATCTGATGTTAACAGAGTAAAAAGCAGAGGGGGCACAGAGACAAAACTGACTTCCGAGAGCGATGGAAAGGAGAGTCGGGAAAGACGCAAGAACGCCCTGGAACAATTCCTGTCAGCCTGCTTGTCTCGCCCTTGTTCCTCCCTGAATTCATCCCCAAAGCTCTCTGGGATGTTTTTAAATTATTTTTAAGCCAGCAAAGAAAAGCACATGCTTGCATTCCTATGGAGGACAGATGTTTTAATACCGCCTGGGTAATGGAGAAGACATCTTTAAGTGGGAAATCCTAGGAAGGGCGGCCCATTGAACTCACATCACGTCTTCCTGTGGAGAGGCTCTTATTAGGCGAGCACAGCAATTGAAACAAACTTGATGTATCTACGTAATTAATCACAGTGACAGTGCAGGATAGGAAGCCAGCAGGGTATATTATCTAGTCCCCAAACACAATAAATTCAAGGAACCTGAAGCTGACCCTCAAAGGCTGAGTTTCATGGTTTCAACCCTGAAGAGCAGCAGGATTCTGCCTGGACCCATATATGGGAAAAGAGATGACAAGCTTTGCCAAAAATGTTGTCTTAAATAAAAGCAATGCTCATGTCAAAAGTACAGCTTCTTACTAAGTTGATGGAGGAAACAACTGCTCAGTGATCAGCTTTCCCATCCGTGTACAACCTGAGAACAGCAAGGATCTGCCCATGTTTACAAATTAAGACGTTGTCACCTCCAAATGCTCCTCAAGGAAAGTGTTCACAGGCAGAAAAAAGAAGGAATTTTACACCAGCGTCTGCACTTTACTGCTAAAGACCTCAACAGAAGTCGGTGCTTTGGCACAGGCCGTTGTTTGGCAAGGCGGCATCAACACACGCTTTCCTACGTTTTCAGGCAAAAACGTGGGTTATCAGTTACGACTTATACTGTAAATGGGGGTGGTATAGATGACCGCAGAATGTAGTCCCGAGAGAATTGCCCACTGACATTTGTGAGGGGTCAAAATCAAGGGTTTTTTGCCTGCTAAGCTTTGAAAAGTTATTCCTCTGAATAAAAAAATGGAACAGGCTGTAAAAGCCTGAAAGAAAATCCATCAGCTGCAAATGTGTCACAGCAAAGCCTCAGGTCACCTTTTGCTCTCTGATAGCAATCAGGAAATGATTAATTGTAACGGAATTTAAATGAGAGAGAATGCAACTATTAGACAGAAAAGCACATGCTCACCGCCGAACTTGAAGCAAATGCACCTCAGGCTAGAACCCCCGAGGACACCATCACACCGGTATTTCTCCTACAATATGCACTCAGTGTGTTGCTCAGCCAGCCTTCGGGGCCCTGTGCAGAATGCTCCAGTGGATCCAAGCGCAGAAGTGGTGGCTGCGTGGATAAACATCTTCAGATCTGTACTCAGTAAGCTGAACAGTCAGATCTGACATCAAACCTCACTGCAGTTTTGTATGGGATTTATTATGGGTGCAAAGAAGGGGTGTGCATTCCACTGGAGCTCAGAGAAGAAGGCAGATGGCAGCAGTTATGTGGCTTCGGGCTGGGGGCAGCTGCACTTCAGGTATTTACAGGGACCTGAGCTGGGGACAGAGGATGCTGGGCACAGGGTGGGAAGAGCTCTGCATGGGCACTGCACTAGGGGGCCAGGCAGATGATGCAGGTGAGACTGAGACATAAACTGGGCCCTCCAGGATCACTGTGCACTCACCATGGGACGCAGATGGATCACAAGGCAATGAAGACATCAAGGGGAATTCAGGAAAGGTGAATTTTGAAGAAGCACATCTCTGGCTTTCTGCTTCCATCCTTTTGGTCTAGGCTGGGACTGGTGGGAGCCATCAACAAACCAGTCTTTGGAATCTGAGCTTTTCTCATGCTGCTCCTTTGCCAGTGAGTAGATTTCTCCCATTGTCATAGAGCTACTCGTTACTCAGTGGTAAGACTCAGTTCCTGCAGGGTGTTGCACCGCAGGGCTCTCTTCTCTCTCTCTGCACTAAGCTGGGTATTGCTTCTTGTCTGACTCTGTCCCTGTCTCCACAGCACTAAGCCATGTGAAAATGACTGCATCTCCCTTCCACTCCCTGCACCTTTTTTACGGCAGGGGCTCAATCTTAGGTCTTCTGGATAATTTTTCATCTCCTGTGGTTTTTAAAAGTCTGGTAGAAAAATATTAATGAAATAATGAAAAAGAGTGTTTTATAAACTGCCTGACAAGCACCACGAGAAAAAAGAAACGAAGAGAAAACGTCAAAGCACAAGAACCAGCAAGAACGTCTGGGTGACAGGAAGAGAGTAAGGGAGGGAGAAGTGTGAGAGTTAAATTTCTCGCGGGAGAAAACGGGTGGGTAGAGCCAGCACACTGTCCAGCAGAGCCACGGATGGCAAGACAGACGCAGGAAAAGTTTAGGCTGCATCCCTTAGCACAGCAATGGCAGAATACTGACGGTGACAACTGCAAACCCTCCTCTGGTCCTGAATAGAGAGGGCCGACTGGAAGAGAATTTAAGAGTGAAGATTGGTAAATGCCTTGGAGTAAGAACACAGTGTTGGAGAATCGTCCTTATTATCCTTACCCTGATCCTGACTCGAGGGAGACAGCGAGGGATCGGCTGTGCCAGCTGAGGGTGGTGGCTCTGGTAAGAGGCAGACCCAGGATTCTCAGCAGGACTGAGCAGCAGCTGTTCACTGGACACCTTACCAAGGAGGACTTGGGTAGGATGCCAGAGGGAGGCAAGATGTGTGTGAACTTAGAAAAGAACGGGAGGAGAGGAGGAGGACCCCTGGGGAGATCAAGCACAAAGAACTGTTCTCAGGAGTTGGGAGGGCAGCAAGACCACCACAGGTAGCTGGATGGAGATGTGGAGTCAAGAGAAGCGTGTGTGTGTGTGTGTGTGTGTGTGTGTGTGTGTGTGTGAGAGAGAGAGAGATAGAGAGTTGAAAAATGACAGTAAATGTGTATGCCGGGAGGACAGAACTAAGAGAACGGTAAGGGGAAAGAGAACAAGCCAAAGAAAAGGAAGAGGGCAGCAGAGGGGAGGAGGAAAAAGATGAAAGGAAGAAGGAAGCATAAGCAGGCAGCCAGAGCTGACTGGACTTAAGCGAAAGCCATGAGCGGGAGGGAGCAGAGAACAGGGTGCTTGGGGACTTGGTGCTGTCTTTGTGAAGCCACAAGTAAAACTGTCACCAGAGGGAGGAAGAGAGAAAGAAACGCACAGACTGAAAGAGAGCAAAGTTATAGTACTAGACAGTATGAAAGGGGACAGTAAAATACAGAATAATTGCCCAGCAGTACCCAGAACATCTGACTGCAAAGCAAATGTCTGTTTATGTAGAGTTACCACAGGGTTTCAAGCACAGACACTAGGCTTGATTGAGGGGCCTAAGTCTGTGGCTGAGTATTTCCAGAACTTTCCTAAATCAAGAGTGCTGGGCAGGTCTCAGCTATGAAGTCTCACAGTTGGGGAGACACACAAGGCACGGGGCAGGTGCAGAGAGTAGCGAGAAGGGCACCGAGCAAAGTCCGTGCTGAAATGGAAGTGCTGAGAGAAGATGCATCAGACCAGCCTGAACGTCTAGAATATTCTTGCCAGGATCCCTTAAAAGCTTGATTAGGAGAGATTAAAAGTGACGCTTTACCATTCTGTTTTAGAATCTAAAGGGTTGGATTCCACTTTCAGAAACAAGGACCACCAATCTAAGTGAGCTGTGCATTGGACTAATTGTCTTCCCAGTGAATTCAAAAAGTTTCTTCTTACTCCATGTGGAAAAATGCTGAAATTGCAACTCTAGCTTTAATCGTCTCCTACTCAGCCTTAAAACGTTAGTTGGAAAAATTAAGTTCATAAAAGCCTTGAAGCTCTCTGTAAATAATAGCACAGTTTCAGAGAAATCCTGGTTTTAGAGAAGACTGTGTGATCTGGTAATACCAATGTCCATGGAGTAAACCCGCCATTTGAAGAAGAGTTTTCAGCAATGATGGCTGTGACACATTACCCTCACAACTCAACACGTTTTAGTCAATGAATGACTGGCTTCTGGTGATGTTATGCACATTGTTATGGAAATTAATGTGTTAGCATCAGGAAGACTGGTTTTTATGTGCAGATCAGCTGCAGATCCAGCTTTTACCTCTGCTGTTCACACTCTAGAAAGTACTTAGTTTTGTTATTAGGATTTGCATAATTATATCACTGTTCACACTGGGCTGACCTCTTTCTTTGACAGTGAGAGCATGGTAGAATCCTGCATCAACTGGGAGAAACAGTTTCTCAGTGAACTGAAAAAGACTTCGATTTCTTGAGGCTACAAACTGAAAGCATTTATTTCCTGCATCAGCCAGCCTGACTAAAGGCATAAAATGTGTGATTTTTCTCTTCAATCAAACACAGAACACAAGAAGAAAAACGTCAAAAGCTTTAAGCAGCTTTCCAGAAAAAAACAAATTTTTCTCCTTTTATTAAGCAATGATGTACAAAATAAAGTGAGGCCTATAATTCTTCACTTGTAAACTCTGCACTCTACCATGGTAAGAAATGCATATCTTTGTATCTTGGACACTTTTCTCTCATTGCTGAGACAAAATACCCAACACCCCAAACTAAGGAAGGAAAGGTTTATTTACCTCACAGTTTGTGGAGGTTTCAATTTGTAATCAGCTGACTACAAAGCAGGGTGGCGAGGCGCAGGGGCAGCAGTGCAAAGGCAGCATGAGACAGCAAAAGCAGCAAGAGCAAAAGGGAGGGGTTGTGAGCCTCTTACCCTTACGCTGTGTATCAGCTATCCACCCAGGCCCACACCATCTCTGTGCCCTCCTCTTCGACAAACTGACTCTGTTTACAAAGGACAGACCCTGGCCCCCTGCTGAATCCCTCAGTTGAACTTTTAAACTTCTCAGGTTGACACAATGCACAACATCCTAGAGTAAGGGCACGTTCTCCACACCCCAGGATGTGAAACTGCTGTTACTTAGCTAAACTTCTGGACTCAAGTTGACACAGGGTCAACCCTAACACCTTGTCACTGGTAGTCTTTGCAATGCACATGATTATTACATGCATGGTGAGGAGATGGTACAAATGTGTGCCTCATCTTCATCCTCCTCATGCCCACACCCCCTCCTGCCCTGAGCCTGCATCCCCTCCTCCCTTCCCGTTTATAAACCAACTGTCTCCCTGCCTTCTTTCACTGATCTTTTCTTTTGCTCTTTATTTATACTTTGGGTTTCTTATATAAGAAATCAAATGATATTTAAGCTTGTATATTTGAATATTTCACTTAACATTAAGATTTCAAGATGTGTCCATTTGCCTACAAATGACTCAAATTTACTCATCTTTGTAGCAGAGTAGTACTCCATTGTAAGGAAATATTGCATTTTCTTTATCCACACGTCTGTTGATGGACATACTGTAAGCCACTTCCAAGATTTAACTATTATAAATTATGTTGCTATAAACAAGGGTATGCACATAACCTTGTAATATGATGTCTTTCACTCTTTTGGGAAGATACCTAGAAAGTGTAGAGCTGGGTCCAATGGAATTTCTCATTTTAGTGTTTTGAAGAAATTCCATACTAGTTGTATTAATCTCCACAGTGGTTGTACTACTTCTCAGCACCAGGAACAATGTAACTGGTTTACTACTCCCCTGTAGCCTCACCAGCATTTATTATTTGATTTGTTGATAATAATTATTCTTTCTTGATAAGATACAGGGTCGGTATTGCTTAATTTCCATTTCCTGATCGCCAGCAATGCTAAACATGTTTTCAGATAGTTATTGGTCATTTGTACTTCTGACCAGACCTGTTTATTTGATTGGTGTTTTATTGTGGGGGAGGATCAAATTTTTTATGTTCCTTATATATTCTAGATGTTAGTCCTTTTTCTGCCAATACTATTCAAACTCTTCAATGAAACTGAAAGACAAGGAGTATTTCCAAACTCCTTCCTGGAAGCCAGCATGACTCTGATTGTAAAACCAGATGAGGAGTCTACATTGCTTTATAAAATTGTTTACATAAAAGTTTCAAGAGACAAGAGACTCAGATTAACCAAGATTATCTATGGGAAGCGCATTCAAAGACTGGTTATGATACGAAAATATTTCTGAATACCAGCCAGAAAGCTATGGTGTGCATGTGTATAATTATGTGCCTGAGTGCACACACAAATGTATACACACACACATACACACTATCCAGCACCACAAAAGCAGCTCTAAAATTGAAAATTAGGTCACTTGAGGAATTGCTGACAAAACCATGACACAGGATAGTGTCATGATAGTGTACAGCAGGCAGAAGGGAAGAGTTTATGGAACATCATTAAAAATTGGAAAGGATACTTTTGATGCAACATAAAATCCTGGCAGTAACATAAAATTTTCGGTTGGAAGACCTGTACACAGACCCTGGGTCCATCATGTGTTATTTGTTGCTGTAATTACTACCAAGTGACTTTTCTTCCCTATGTTTGAGTAGTAGAAGTCAAAGACAATAATATGTAGCAATACACTTACTGGGTTGTTTTGAAACTCAAATAAAATGATGTAAATAAATGTATCTTATATGCAAGCCTGCATTATTAATAATAAGGAAAGTTATACAATTACTACATATAGTTCCAAAGAATAGGAGTAAGATTGCAAAGACAAATAGGAGAAGGAGGCTTTTACAGGTAAATGGAGTCAAATAGCGACCAAACTCATAAGTGAAATAAGTCAGACTCGCATATGTAAACATCGTATTGTCTCCCTAGTGTAGGAAAGTGAAAGAGTAAATAAGATCCAAAAGGTACAACAGATACAGTGAAAGGAAAGAAACTGCTCAAAAGGAAAGGACAACTGGCAAGGGGAAAGGAGAAAGGAAGGAAGGGAAAAACACATGTATATACACACACAAGATAGCTAAGATAATTGTACTACTAAATTCTACTAGTTCACTGAAAGGAACAGTTAGTGTTTATATTGTTTGGTCAACTTTTCCTGCTTGTATCTGGTAATCTGAGCAACTACTCTGAAGATAACAATATGCAGTGTAATAACCACAGTTAATTTCCTATCATCTTATTTTGAAATTTTGTATTGTTTTTATTGTTTGTCACTCTTTTTTTGTCTCTCTAAAATTAAAAAAAGAAAGATATTTTGGTTAATACAGCAAAGAAAATTTAAAATACAGTATTCGTGAAGGATTGAGTGACCTCAAGAGGTGACAGCCTCTGATCACAGAATTTTACACCCAAATCAGGGTGGCACTTGGTGTGCAGAGAAGAGGTAATGTGAATCAGATCACAGATTTTTACACTCAAATCAGGGCGTCACTTTGTGTGCAGAGAAAAGGGAATGTGAATCAGATGGAAAATATGAAAAAATAAGGCTACTTACAATGCTAAACTTTTATAAATTTGGATAGAATAAAAATATTCAAATGTTAACAATACAAAAGGAACTCTCTGCCCCGCATTGGCCACAAGGATCTATTGCTCAACTGATTGCAAATTCCACCCATCCCACATTTTCTAAATAAAAGTATTAGTTTGATAGAGTAAATGCAGATGTTTACTAAGTTATTTATTGAGATTTGTTGATCAGAACTGCCTGTCGAACATTAGCGCCTGTGACAGTATCATCGAATGTGAAAGGCATGAAACAAACTCAAGCACAGTGACTCTGACACTGCACTGAGACCTGCGTTACCTGGTGAGCTGACTTCCTTCTCAAGCTGGACACAAGCATTACTTCATCTGACCTGAATTTTGTTCCTGTCTCATTTTTCAATTTCACATCCTAGTTATGCATTAATTTCCCTTCTTGAAGGTGCCAATGATTTCTCAGGCAGACCACCAAGGAGTTTTCCTCGGCTGCATATTTATACTGGGTGCAGGGACTCTGCTGTCTTGTTCTGAGCTTCAGGAATGTTCACAAGACAGCCAGGCATGGTGGTGCAAGCCTAAATACCAGGCTGAGGGGTGAGGCAGAAGACGGCGGGAGAGGCCTGCCATGAGCTCGAGACTAGCCTGGGCTACACAGCAAGACCCAGACTCAAAAAACCAACACAAACAACTTTTCAGAAGATAGTGCAAAGCCTGCTGTTCCTATACCCAGTGAGACTTCATGGTCTCGTGCAGCTGGTTCCCCATGAGCATTTCTCTCCAGCACTAAAACACAACGAAAGGTGTGTCTACCATCCACTCATTTACCTGAACTTTCCAAGTGCTCAGCATGTGCTAGAACTCTGCTTCGAAGTGATAATATACCACTGAGCAAGAATTAAAGGAATTCAGATAAACTGCAGTCAGACCTGCAAGTAAATCTAATTATTATTGTTTACATTCAAATTATCGTGTATTTGATGGGAACTTGGAAATTCAAACCTGAATCTGTTGAGTTTGACATGCTTTCAATTAAATCTGATCTAAAAGTCCTCAAAAAAGAATTTTTTAAAAATCAAGGACATAGCAATAAGAGCTTTAGGAAACAAAGAACCAAAACAGAAGAAATATTACAAAGCATGTTCTAAAATAAAGGTAAGCTACAAAAACTAAAATTTAAATTCTACAGAATGGATTGGTACATTAACTAAGAAAAAATCTACTAAATGCATAAAACACAAATTTATACAAAAATGTCCTAAAATTGCACATTTATTTAGCTTTCTATATTTAACAACATAGCATAATGAAGTTGCTTTATAAGTAATAATATATGTTGGTAGTGACAACTTTAGATCCAATGTTAAGTGAGTCAAATACTAAAATATTAAAGCCATGTTCTCCCTACAAAGCACTTACAGTTGTGGTAGCCAGTGTAACATCTTGCCTAGATTTGGCTTGGAAGCTTAATTTCACTTGGAGGAATTTTCAAATATACTTTGGGGAAATTTTCCAACTTTGATAAACCTAATGCAATCTTCCCATTTATTACTCAGAGAAGCTGGAAGGGATACACGGAAAGCAATTTTGGAATGCATAACAAATAAAAACATTTTCTTTCAACCCCAAGGGTCCACAGAAAAGATCATAGATCTTTGTTGTCAATGCTTAAAACAAATCTGATAACAAGTCAAACACCTTGATGTTCTCAGAAGCATGGCATGGGGTGGGTGAACAGGAAAGTGGTGAAATGCTACCTGTGTAATTTGCAATTTAGATAAAATATAAAACATACAGATTTCTTTGGCATTATACTCCAAATATATGAAGGGAAATGGAAGTGTATTAATAGAATGTATTTATAAATAAATAAATAAAATGAGAAATGTGTTAATAAAGCAGTGGAACCAACTAGGCATTGAATTAAAACCTGAAAGTCACATTCTGTGAAAAGTCACAAAGCCCCAGTTTTAGAAAGAGAAACATACTCCAGAATCGGGAAACCAAAGAGGAGGAAACAGGTGGGCATGCACGAGCAGAAACCGTTTTGAAATTCCAGCATTTCCTGAGCAAAATGTGTCAACTGAATGACAAGTTATTTCTACCAAAAATGCATTATCTTCAGGCAGAAATGCCTTTCATACACTGAGAAAATACCCCTAAAAACCCTACTCCACGCAGTGTGAGTAGGCCAGAAAGCCCACAGACCTATCCAAAGAGTGAAAACTGTGGTCTACAAAACCTTTAATCTGCGTTGCCAATTGGACCAAGGAGGCAGAAAACCCACTGCGCATGCGTCCCTCATACACTCGCTACAGAGACACAACTCCTGCCGCGTGGTGCCTCTGGCTTCTTCCCTCTCCGTGAGAACTCTGCATGGGGAGTTTGTTCACAAGCTCAAGCCTGAATTTCTGTACCAGAGGATTCGTGAGATCTCCACAAGATAAGTGGGGAAGCAAGTGAAGCCAGCTGTGTATCACTGCAATCAGCTGCTTATTTTCATGTCACAGGAAGTGAGCATTTGAAAAGAAAGTTCCTATCACAATCAAAGAGTAAAACACTGAAAAGTAGCCATTAGGGACAAATTCTTAAAAAGAGTAAGTTCTGAATAGCTGTTGACGAAAAGTGCAGAACTCCATTACAGGTTTTGCAGGTTAGAACGGAAAATATTTTGAGTTAACTTTGTGTATTTTAAGAGTGAATTTTACAATTTTTATATGTACTGTATTAGTATAGTACGATACTTTTTCAGAATGATAAGTCAAGTTCCAAGAGTACACAATGAGCTCGTGTGTGTGCGTGCATGCATATGTGTTTGTGTGTGTGTGTGTCTGTCTGTCTGTCTGTGTGTTTTGTTGTCTATTTTTGGTTTCATGCATGCTAAGCATTTGTTCTACCAGTGATTTATACCCCAACCCCAGGGAATACTCCGAAATTCAAATAATGCAATCTAGGTCAGATTTCTTTTCACACTCAAACTCTGACACATTGAATAGGATTGTGAAGTCAATCTACTCTATCAGGACTAGTATCTTTTTAAAAAGAAATGAAAAAGAAAAGCTAAGGTTTAGTATATGATTTCTGAATCATATACATATATATATATGTATGTATGTCATGCTTTAAAATGTGATCATGGGTGTGTAGAATCATGATTACACTGTATAATTTTCTTTTGGTTGAGTCTTTGATGAAAGGTTTTAAAAGCTGAAAGGATAATGGCTTCGAATCTGAACGTGTCAGGACTCTATCACCTGAATTTGAGTGCTGTCCCCCAAACAGTGACCTAACCATTTGATATTTAAACTTCACAAAAAAATAGGCCGGTAACTTTTATTATTCACATTTTGGGGGTAGGCAACCTCGCCCAGAGTGACTCAGGTAGATTAGTGGCAGTGTGGGAAATCAGTCAGGTCTGAACACTCAAGGCCACAATACCAGCCACTTGGAGTGAGGGCTTAGGGAAGGAGAACGTTTAAGATCAATGATGGAGGAGTTATTCACACCTGGGAGTGCCCAGGGTCTGTGAGGTGTGAACACAATTAATAACCCGCATGATGTAATTTGCTCCACAATACATTGTTATATTAAAGCACCTATGGGTGTATGTTAAGTGTGGATTATGGTAGCTTGTAAGGAAAATAAACCCAACTTCGCTTTAAACTGTTTCTTCCGCTTGATCTGTTCATAGCCTTGGGGCTGCACATTTGGGAAGCCAAGTGGCTAAGGCACTGGCAGTTCACACATCCCACCTCTCCTTTTCCTCCTCCCTTCAGAGCACGCTCTGCACTGGAAGAGCGCCGTACGCATTAGGAAGCACAATATGTGACTTGAACTAAGTTGTTTTAGCTTAGAAAAGGCTTAAAGCAACCACCACCACACAAAGCCTTGGCTTTACCTACAGAAGCATTAGTGCGGCAAAGTACAGACAATATTTTGAAACCTAATGAACATTTCAATACATTCAAAATAATACAAGCAAAGTAGTTTAGGATAAAGGAGCACGTAAAGGAAAATAAAAGGAAGAGAACAAAGGAAGAAAGCAAGGCAGAGAGGGAAGGCGGAAGGGAGCGGAAGAAGGAAAATATTAGGAATAAAGACAAAAGCTTGCGTCTTCACCCGGAGTCCCACACGCAGAGCACTGCTCCAGGACCAAGCTCCCTCTTTGCGCCTCCAGGTGGCCTTCAGTTACCTGTCTTTACCTGCAATGCAGCTAAATCACAGGGACAATTACGGATGAGGACAAAGGTGCTTTACATGGCTGCACTGTGCTGGGCACGTTGTCAGCAACATCTCTGCACCCTAGCAGTTACTAGTTGCCATGCCGTTGATCACAATTTAATTCAGTTTTCCAAGGACACGGGTCATCCAGTGTCGGCGTGGAAGCTCAGCGAGGACAAGGCACAGTTACATTCCTATGCAGTCTTCACCTCCTAGCCTGCCTCATGGCCTTACTGCGCATGTGCAGGAGAGGACCTGCCTGAGCATGTGCGTTACTCCTGCGCTCCACCTGCGGCATCTTTTCTGCTTTCTGCTCCATTGTGTGGAGCAATGCGCTGACCGCGAGATGGTGGAACGTGTTCCCCAAAGTGCTTATTATGGAATTAACAAGCTATTTAAACATTATGTAACCCAAGTAAATATAAATTACTCTCGTTTTGAAAATTCAGATGAATATTTCCAAGAGGCTACAAAATAAGTTCATATAAAAATCACTGTTGTATTAGGGATGAGAGAACTAACTAAAATCTACAATGAAGAAGAGCTCACAAAGCCTTAGGAGAGTTCTATTCTTAAATAGTTTTAGTACCTTTGAGTTCTCGTTTTTACTTAAAGAAGACCAAATGAATCGCTTCTCGGCCTCTCGGTGAAAATGCAGTGTAGGAGGCCAAACTGGAAGTCCTACTTGAGGCACTATGGCTGCGCTATTTAGAAGAAATACAACAGAAGTCCAATCACCCAGCGCCACTTTAAAAATGGAAAGATCTTGGCCCCAAATGAAGAGTAGTGGAATTAAAAACTTGTCAATACTTGTATTATTTTTAGGATTCTCCACCTGAGCTAATCCAACCAATTAGCAGACTTGCTGACATCTGCTAATGAGTTCCTGAATCAGCTTCCACTGACATATAAAATTAAGAAGTACTTCGAAGATATCACAGGTCAGTGTCTTTCACTTTAGAAATAGTTTGACTTGTTCATATTTCCAGTTACATTTGACATGTAAATACCACCACATACCGTACCTGTTGGAACGGAACTGTACGCAATTTGCATGAGGACAGAGCAGCGCTAAAGTCATCAATCTACTCGGGAGGACCGAAGGGCTTTTCAAGCAATCAGCTCTCAATCTTGACATCAATTTAATGCCATAGATTATATCTTGAGCTGTGAGTATTTTGAATCTTCATTAATCTCTGTCGTAGAGTAAAGCCGTATTTGTGGACTTATTTATAGTGGCTATTTACGTTTCCCACATTTACCTTGAACCTTGCATCAAGACGAGTGATTTGTGGTATTACTTTTTATTTTGTAGTATTTATTCTATGATAGGTATTCTACTTTCAGCTGAAATAATGGCTCTGCTCCACACTGTAGAGTTTTCTGTGAGGGAGAATGTGACCCCCTAATTCAGAATAAAAGTGGCTCTCCAGACCTAAATTAATATTCTGAAGCCATTTTGCAATCCTCAAACCCCCTTCTGTCATTCAAGATGAAACTACTATGAAAACTATAGGCTAATCAAATCTCTTTCTGACACTTATTTACCAACTTCTTTTCATATAATATCTTCATTTAATACTTTTGATGGTGTTTTGTACTTTTTGATTATTCAAAATTCTTCCTGAGGTGCGTAGATTGGATCAGTGTCAATTTCTTAGCTCATGGCATACAACACAAATGCTCAGTTCTCAGTGGATTTCACCCTGGCATGCCCTTTGCACACTGCATATGCTTAAGTCCAAAATGCATTAAGTACACCTATGTCCCTAAGCATGAGGTTTCAGCTAAACAGCTCAATGTAGTTTTGCTTGTAAACTCTCACCCTACATTGACGAGCTGGGGGCTAAGCTGGCTCCAGCTGCCTGGCAAAGTGAGTGTGTAGCACACCTCTGCCTCCCTGCGAACAGACCAAAATTAAAATTCAGACCAAAATTAAAAGTGTGTGCCACTTTCCCACCTGAAACTCAAAAAAACTGATAGCTGAATTACCATAAACTGAAGAACACCTGTATATAACACTTTATGCAACAGGATGTCACCAGTGAGGAACGTCGGGTGGAAGGAATACAGGGTCGCTACCATTTCTAACAGATGCATGTCAGTTTACATTTACCTCTGAATGAAAGCTCAGGAGTTGACTGGGAGATACTGTTCTACAGCTGAAATTTTGGATATTATTATCCCTTTTGGCATCTATTTGCTCTCAACCATAGCTGAGCTGTGGTCTCTTTCTTTTTTTTTTTTTTTTTTCCGGGACCGGGGATCGAACTCAGGGCCCTAGTGCTCAGCGGCAAGCACTTAGCCCACAGAGCTGTACCTCCAGCCCCTGTGGTCTCTTTCTAAGCATACTTCCTCCACGGTAAAATGAGGATAATTTCCTATGGAGCTGTTGTAAAGACTAAATGAGATAACTTGCAGCTAAGAATCTAAAACAACAGTTAAGTCTTTACAAAATGATAATATATGGTACCATTATTATTTGCATGTGTAGGCTGTGTTTTATAACCAATTTAATACATTTTAGTTCAGAGACAAAATTACATATCCCAGCTCTAAGTTAAATGAATAAATACTATCTTTAAGCAAAACCACATCTTACCACAGACTGGCAAATACAAGCAAGGAAGTAAAAATCAGTTCAAAGAGCATTATAACAGAAAAGTCTATGGATCATATCAGAAGATCTTTTTAAAGAGCTAATATTTCTAAATTAATTACTCAGTGACATGAAATTATGCCTTGTTCTTAATGTCAAGTGAAGAAGAGAAACACAAGAACTGGTGTCGGGCAGGTGAAACTCTGTTATGCAGTTAGGAATTGTGCTTAAAGGAAATACAAGGTGCAGATAAATGAACAGTCTGACACTAACATTTTGAGTAGCTGGTTTAAACATGGAGTAAGGATGAACACCTTCTTAATTTGTAGTGTTGAAACTACACACTTCAGGTTCATGACATCTAGTCATACTATAGTAAGCTTTTTGGGGGTGTTCTAAACAGTGAAGGGGTCGTGTAGGGTATGTAAAGGGGTCATGTAGGCAGTGGATTGAGAGAAAATCTAGTGTTCTGCGGAAGGCCAAGTCAGAAAAGAGATTTTCCTGATTCCAAAATAAAACAAAACACTGCATGCCATGGTAGACTTTGGAGTTCTCTGTATTACTTTGATCAGGAATGAGATTAGATAACTCTGAGTGTCAGTCATCATATTCCAGAAGCAAAGGAAAAAATATTTGTGTCAGAGAGTTTGCGATGACTTCTGAAGAATTTCATACAAAGGATGTGTCATATATTTTAGCACCTCCTCATGCAGGTATGGAAAGTCAAGTTTCAGCGTGTAGTGTCTGTCTAACAGCTCAGTGTCTTGCATACTTCTTTCTCTAAAGCAGCTAATTACAAATAATATTTCATTAACTTATACTCAGTAGTATTTTAAAAAATATTTTACACTATCAGAAGATTATTCCACTGGAAAAAGGCATTTCTTTTAGCAGTGCTTTAAAAATTTTACAGCCCAATTTCAGAGTGGGCATTGAGACAGTGCAAAACTTGACTCGGGACCGTGCACATTTATTTTCATTTCTTATCTGAGATTTTAAGAGTCTTGCAGAGATAACTGCCTCTTCAATGTCTGTCTTACTCTTCTTCTATAAGAAGAAAAGAACATCTTTTAGTATAACCCTTAGCATTCTTAAGTGACCTGCTTGGAAGTACTTAATGTAATTCCCACCATCTTTTAGAGCTGAAGATGACAGCTTTAATCTCTCACCTGAAAAACTATTAGCACAAGGGAAGATACGAGCCAGGTATTCCCATGAGGACTTTTACTCACACTTAGACAGAACCTGCCTTACGAATGGTAGCATGCAAAAGGACTCGTGCTGTGACACAACAGCCTCTGCTGTCCGAACTTCTCCGGGTCCGTGGTGGCCTTCAGGTGCCATTCGCTAACCAGCCACAGAGCAGGACTTCACTAGTGTACTAGCCTAAGGCCTGTACTTCCTCTTCCATCCATTCTAAATACTTACTGGGTGCCTATTATATTACAAACGCTATACACAAAATGGCCCCTATCAAACTAGACATGCCATGGGTCCTTTGCATTCTAGAGTGACATATTCAGTAGATATTTACTGGGAGACTTTCTATTCCCCAGATGCATATGGATTCCAATTTTACTTTCCTATTCCTTGGTATAAATTTTATACTTCAGGGCTTCGTGAACATGACAGTCCTGAAAAATCTGGTGCTTATAGGATTTCTAGGGTACTCACATCATGGAAATGAGTAATTCTTCAAGGGTGATAGATTTGAAAGGTAGGTCATCTTGACCTCATTTGCATTTTTACTTTTGCTTACTGTGCGAATGATTTTCTTGTTTTTGTAAATGCACAGGCAGAGTTTACTCTAAAGCAGGTATAGAGTTATGCCTTCAACCAAGAAGGCAGGGACTGCCGCAAATGCATCCATGCCATGCTAGTTTGGGTGTGTTCTCATTATTACAATACTTATCTACATTTTTTAGAGCATACTGATTATTTTGTATTTCTTAGAGTTTCCTAGTTCTTTTTATCTCTTTGGCTTTCCACTTATCTTTCTTTCATTTTTTTAATTTGTATATGTTTACAACACATAATAAGTACATTCGTCATGAGGAACTGATACCTATATATAGCGCATCTCACAAATGACTTTTAAAGAAACTTTTGCCCGTGCTGCCCTTGCACTCTGAAGTCTACTGTGCACAAGACATACAGTTTGAGCCACACTATTTATCATGCTTATCACTTGCTCAAAAATAAAAAGTCCTAGTCTTGTTCACCCAGTTCTCGAACTTTTCAAAGTATACATGACGTCACAATGAACATAACTGTTTCAGTGGGAAAACAAGGAGCCCCAGGAAATCTTAAATTTGCTTTTCCTTCCTTGGTGCTTTTCCTCGTTTTCTTAACCAGTCCAGAGACAACCTGGCTTTAAAGAGAATTTGGTAAAGCTTAATCCACATCCCCACTTCTAACAACCTGACCTCTCTGAGCTTTGAACTGCCGCTGCTAGTAATGTCACTTCGTGGGAATTAAATGGCATGGAAATGCCCCTTATGAAGCCAGTGGGGGTTTCAGTCTATGTTCATTCTCTTCCACCTCAGCTAACAGCAGGTGCTTCCTGACTTGTGCTGGGTTACACCTTGATAAACCCAAGGTAAAATGAAAATACACAAACCAGACAGTGAATTTAGTGCACATCACCTACTGAACATCATTGGTTGGCAGCAGAGTACACTGTAGAAATAAGGTGGTTCCTTTTGTGATCACGAGTTCACTCAGAGTGGCAGTTGGGGCTCGGTTTCCACCAACCTTCCAGAGCAGCTGCACATTGACTATCATACTGTCAGCCCCAGAAAGAGCAGAGTTCAAGATTCCAAGTATGCACGAGTATTGCTCTGGCACCACTGGGAGCTGAAAATAAACCATAACTAGAACCACCAAAGGCGAGAACCACCTGTTTTTTAAAGATGATGCTATGAAGCACTTCCTTTCCAAATGCTGACACTGTACATCCTTTTCAGAAGCAATCCCTTTGGAAGGACTTTTGTCCCAGTGTTATTCTAAGACTATTCAAGGATGAAAAAATTAAGATATACTTAGATTCATGTGAATTCAAAGTAATATTAATTTAAACATTCAAGTATTACTCAAATAGACAAATATTTGTAGATTAAGCAGATAAGGTCATCAAATATATGGATCACATGATAAGTCATTTGGTCACACTTATCCTGGACAATACACAAAGCTTTGCAGTTGTTTTACAAGAATGTATCAGAGACCAGTTAGAAGCAAACTATCTATGTATTGGCTTCTAACTGATTATAGCAGTGCAATTTGTAATAACTATATTGTGGAAGCAACCCAAATGTCCATCCACTGAGGACTGGATTAAAAATTGTGGCCTTTTTATATAATGGAATATTACTCAGCTATAAAGAAAGATAAACTCGAGGCTTTTACAGGTAAATGGTCACAACTAGAGACCATACTCATAAGTGAACTAAATCAGTCCCGCATGTATAAGCAATGTATTGTCTCACTAGTGTAAGAACCTGAAAGAGTGAATGAAAATTAGGAGGTATGATAGACATTGTGAAATGAAAGGAACTGCTCAAAAGTAAAGAGCACCTGGAATGAGGGAAAAGAAAAAAGAAAGAAGGCGAAAACTATGCACATATGTATATACAGGATAGCTAACACAGCTCTACTACTGACTTCTTTATTGAAAGGAAAAGTTAATGATTAATTATTTGATCACTCTTGCATGTCTGTATGTGTTTTCCTTAGTAACCACTTTGAAGTTATCAATATGTAACAACTACTGTGAATTCCCTGTCACCTTGTCTGTAATTCAGTATTGTTTGTACTATTCTTGTACTACTTTGTAAATGGCTGTCTGTTTGTTAATATGTTTTCATTCTTTTACTTTTAAAATAAAAACAAAGAAATTATGAAAGAACAGGGGAAAAAAGCCAATGGTCTGCTGTTGAACATGCTCAAGGGATGACCTGATGTCACAAACCCAACAGGTTCAGTCATGCAAGCTACACCTGAAGAGCCACCGTGACCCTCTACATGCAAGAGAATGAAAACACTTTCCTTTCTCACCATCTAATCAACAAGCACTCTGCATGCTCCCTTCCAGTGCATTCCCCAGGTGCCAACCAACCCATCTGAGAGGGAGATCAAGCAAGACTGCTGCTTCCAAGACCAAGTACTCTCAATAAAAGCTTTCATTTTTTCAAAAACCTGGTGTCACAATATAGGCTCCTACGCTTGTCAGGCAGCAAGCCCTCTCTCAGTATCCCACATAGACTTGGCCTGGCATGATACCAACACAAAAACAGTTCAAAACATGCTAGGTCAGTAACCAGTATTAATCTGTATCTCTATCTCTTTAACACTGAAAAAGTCAACATAATTTGAGCATAGCCATGTTCTAATGGAACTCAAGTCACCTGGCAGAGGGAGATAACAGAGGAGTGTACCTCTAAGTAGAAATCCAGTGCACCCACACATGTTGAATCCTCAGTGTACCTATGCAGAGTTTCTGAGTATTTTGTTAAATAAATATACAGTTAATTTCTAATAAGGTCACCAATATATAAATTTCATAAATAAGGTAAAAAGAATGGAAAGGTGGTGATTTTAGCATTCTTTTGAACTGGATTTAATGATTCTAACAATGCTTTTAAAAGGTATAATTCCTTAAGGCCAAACAAACTGGAGAAAAGCCAACAGTGATACAGTTAAGGAAAATGAAAATGACATTGGTCACTGGATTGTTGGATCTGACAAAGTATGGCAGGGACACGGGCAAGAAGCAATCTGATACATGCAAAAGATGTCCCACACACTCTGCGAGCTGGTGGACTTCCAGAGACCTAGAAGTGAATGTGGTGATGGAGTGAAAAACCTAAGAACCGGTGGAAACATGTTCATGAAATTACCAGACACTCCAAACACATTTCCTTTGTTGGGAGAAGACTGACTTATTCCCTGTTCAGATTTGCTCCATGAAAAAAGTACAACTGAAACTATATTGACTGACAGACCCAAGTTCAGGCAGAAGTGGTAATATGATTCTTACCATGAGAGGAACTAGAGTAGAAATTTTCACATTTAATGGTGAGAGTTCAGGCCTTAATCCACTTACCTCCCTGTTTACAGGATTGGCAATGGAGATTTATATGCCAGAAAAGAGATCAGAGTGATAGATTTTTACAGTTTTGATTCTCCCACGCTGGGATGGAAGCACAACCTTCACACTGTGCTACATCCCTGGCCACTCAAAATAATTTACATTTATATTTTTGCTTATTTTTTATTTTATTCATGCATTTGAAATATGTAATGATAGTTCATAGTGGGGAATTGCTAGATGTATATGACATTTGATAATTCCATTTTTACTGCCTTTCCATGTCCTCATTCCCCCTCCCTGCATCTCTTGGATCACTTCAAGTATGTGCATATGCATATTCTATGTATGTTTGTAGTGCACGGTGATCCTATTCCTCTTAGGGGCTTGGTGCGTATTCGCAGCACCTCACAGTCTCCTCTCTCCCCATGTTAAATCTTGTTTTTCTCCACTCCCAGGCCCACTGCCCACACTAGGTTTCAACTTGCAATTCTCCTGCCTCATCCTCTCAGACTGCTGGATGTACAGCCCTTGCCATGCCTGGTTTTTCTTTCTGTTTTTTTAAGGTATTGACCCAACCAGATAGTTTGCAAGGCACTAAACACCATGACCACTGATCCTGTCCTTGTGTGTAGAGCACCTGTCAGCTTTAACGTGGCCAACTTGGACTTCGACATAGAGCAGAAGGCACCAACGTCAGGGGGTTAGGTGGAGGCACATTTTAAATATGCAAAGTCACAAAACTTATCTCAAACTAATGTTGCATTTATTTGCCCATAAGTTCCCTGATACGGTATTCACTTCACAAACACTGAAATAAATGATGAAAGAGGGGGCAAAAGATCTGGCAGTAAGGATCAACCCCAAGACAGTGTAAAACAGTCCCCACGAGGGTGGGAGAAGGGGATCCCCAGAGGGATAGCACAGGAGCCTTTGAGGGGCGATCCAGATTGCAGCAGGCCAGGAGACCCTATCAAGGATTTCCTCAGGAATATGTAACTGAGTTAAGAAAAGATTTACACACTCTGAGGAATGGTTTGCAGAAGGAACAATAGTACACATAAAAACAAACTAAATCCAGAGTAGTACAACTTCCAGTGAAATGCAAAGGGGCCAGAAAGGAAATGTAGTCATAGTAAATTCATGGTTCAGCTGTGAAAAATGATTCCATAACCAGCCTGAGATAAACACTGAGCTTACAGGAGATACAATTAGGATAAAAGAGAGGCTGGAATGATGGGAAGTGTCTGCGACTGGCAATGGCTGAAAAAAGAAAATGAAAGCCTTCTGTTCCACAGAGGGAAGTCAGTCGACAATTCTTAGAACTAAAGGTTCCAAAAGTAGCAACATAAGCATGTTATGGGAAGTTGTGAGGACAAATTCTAGAGGATCCACTAAAGGAAAAGGAAATGCTTGTCTACAAGGAACGCGAAAGGTGAGGCAGAAGGAGGTGGGGTGAAATGTGTTTGTGTAGCAAATCTGAAAGTTGTATTTGCCTTTTAAAATTATGTGGAAAATTAACTAAGGACCAAACGAAAATTAAATGTAAAAGCATGAGGAAATGAAAGACTATTTCTTGGTGGCTGTAAGTGTCTTCCCTCTCCAGCAACGTCTTAGCACATTGTAGAATACATATCCTAAAGGCTGGACCCATGCCACCTGTGAATTTCGACCTAAGTTCAGTACATGTCACAAGGCAGTAATTCCTTTGCAGTTAGATGTGCCGATTTGTGTCTCAGGTCGCCAAAGGTGGACTGAGACCAAGAGGTTAAGAGCAGGAGAAGTTTCATTAAGAGAAAGGTCCTGAGAGCCAGGAGGGTTCTGAGAGAGGGCTGCCACTGAGGCTCTTTACCGGGGGTTTTATACAGTAAACCACATCGCAGGTTACCTAGGGTCGAAGTGCAATCAACCTGCAGGACTGCAATAGTCGCGGGGCTACTGTGGTCCGCTAGGGGCGCAGGCGGGCGGCAAGGGCCCCGAGGGTGCAGGAAGAAGAGCAAAGCGTTTCTGGAGAGGCCAGAGCGGCTCGGCGCGCTCTGCTCCGCCCTCTACGCGCTCCTTGCGTTGTTTCTGCGCGCGCTGCCTTGTTCAGACTCACCTGGCGGATGGTGCCGGTTACAGCCCGGCTCTGAGCCGCTGTTTCCCTCTGGGGAGGCCGCAGGCCTGGCCTGGTGTCTGCACCTTGGGCAGCGTTTCTCTCAGCTCAGCCCTGGGCCACAGGCCGGTTTCCCGCATCTGTCCGGCTCTGTCTCGGGCTTGGTTCCCGTCTACCTGCCTATCGACCTCTACCTCACTTAACTCTCTGTAATGATAATTTTTCCAAACCATTTCTATGATGCCTATTCTTACACTGTACATATATTTTCCTCCAAAACAAGGTAAGTTGTCAGGAAATCAGGGCAATATTACCTACATCTTTAAATTTTTTCAACAAAATAGCTCATCAGCTATATCTCAACAAGTGCATGTTGAAAGAATTAAAGTCAAAATGGATGAGAATATTGAAAAAAACTAGTTTATAATTTTAATAGCTGCAACTTACTCTGGAGACCGACTCTCTCCCCCAGTTTTAGGTTGCTATATTATCTCCAAACTATTTAAACATTGTGGGCAGCTATAATATGAGCCAAACCTCAAGTTTTAAAGTAGTCTAAATTTTATTTACAACTCCTATGTAAAACATTTTTAAATGGTCTATGTGATTTTACCATTCCTGTAGAAGTACTGATTGTTCGTTTCTAAAAAGAAATCATACCATCTGTAGAATTCTTTCTCAGATAGCAAGGGACGACTTAGAGCAAAAGGAATCAGTAAGACAGACACGATCTTCATAAGAAAGATAGCACAATGTCGGAGGGGTAAACATTTTGCTGAAAAAAATATTCACAGCTCCTAGGCCAGGGTTTAGTCGCTATGGAAACTGTATAGTCTCCCTGATGCAATAAAATACTGTCATCTCAAGGCTTCTTGCATAAATATACAAGTGCATTGTACATTTTAACGAAATCTAATCATTCAACAAGTGCTTCATACTGGAGTATAGGTTACAGTACTTGAAATACCCTTTCAATTTTCTAACTACTACAAAAGTTCTAAGGCCCAAATCTCCTCTCTTCACGTAAGTAATATTTATTTTGAAACACATTTTTGCATAAACATGCACTCCCTTCAACAGGTTTAATTCAGCAGTATGAGACTGCAGTCACCGCCATGAAGATTTCCAGCTTCTTAAAATCTTGATCCTATTCTGTCGGTGGCCTTGCTCCGCGTGAGGTGAGGGTTCTAAATGTTCCTCCCGGTGGCTTCATTCTAGGCATGTGCCCACCACCCATGTAAGAATATGAACAGCTAATACGAAGTCCGCAGAGTTGGTTGGAATCTTAAAAGCAAATTTGGCCTTCAGTTAAGACCTCTCTTTTCAGGGCAGGAACAGTGAAATAATCTACTGGCACATGCTTGTAGGACAGTCCCCCCTTCTCCCCCTGTTCACTGAGCTGCTTTGTTCTCAGCATCCTGCATAATTAATAACTACTTTGGCCATCAGTCATGCATTCCAAATGGCACCTCAGGCACTAAGTGTCCTTCTAACCCTCCCCGGAAGCCAGGCGCGGTGGCCAGAACCCTGACCTAACCGTGGCTGGACATTTACAGAACCACTGTGCAGAAAACACACCCTTCAGGTTATAATGTGACTACCATAAAGCAGAACTGTCCCACCATCCACCATGTTATATCGTTTGCTGTCATTCTGTTATCTTTTCATTTAACTTTACTCACAAGAATTTTTAAAAAATCAGTATTCAAATAAGTGTCACTCACTGATTTTATGCATTTTAAAAAAAATTTACCTTCGTAAAGTAATAAAGCAACCTTGGTGGGAATTTAAAGAAATGAGTTTGACTCACTTCCTTCCTACCCATGTTTTCAGGCAATAAAGAAAAAGGTAAAAATGTGTGGTAGTCACCGGCATGGCGGCTGCTGTATCTACTTCTCTGTATTGAAACAGAAATATTCACTGAATGGAAAATGGGTGAAGTAAGCTGACATCAGTACTATCTTATTCTACTAAAAATTAATATTAAAAGACTTAAAATACAGCATGCAAAATCCACTGAAGAAAAGTTAGTGGCAGTTCAATCATTTCTATGATGTTCACAAGATTGGAGGGAAAGGAGCAAAACCCCGAAATTTCGTGAGTGCTTAAAAAATGTTACAGTAGTAATAGACAGTAACAATCCCAGGAAAAATAGCTGCACAGGTTAAAGAAAAAACCCTAAAGAGGGTCTGGCGTGGATTTGCATATTTTATTAAAATAAGTGTAGTTCTGTGAATTCATTTCCTGATGAAAATGTGCGGATGGTTTAGACATTTCTCACAGGGAAGTGAGACTTTTATAAGGTATTTTGATACTGGAGGAAAAAGATGCTATTTTGAGCCTTTGTGGGTCTCTTAACATTTTAAATAACAGTGCTTATGCCACACTACAAAGACTACAGCATACATAATCTGTTATAAATTACTCTGAAATTAAACAAGAAATGTTCTTTTCTGACGGCTGCGAAGTGCTCTGGCGCTCGCTGTGTGTGGCCTCCAAACAGAAACCGTCTTGTGCCGCTTTGTTTCAGTTTTGCTTCATTTCTCTTGCAACAATCTCTCATCGCTAATCTACAGGGTCTTTTTCTCTGCCTCTCTCTTTTAGAAGGAAGGAAAAATATTTAAAGACATTATTAACTCCTTCCCGACAGTCATAAAAGCTGAATACATATAGCTTAGGGTCAATTTGCACAGAATTATTTCTTATTATTTATTAATGAAGCATGATTGGAGAATAATATTTCTATAATTAATTCTTCAAAATAGCACTAAATGCTAAAAAATGAATTTCATAAATGTTGTAATTTTTCAAAATTTACTACTACCTGTAACTTCAGGTCAGTGTCTTAGTCTACACCACCAATTTAATATAGGTAAATGGAGACAAAACTTTTATTTGTGACTTATTCTAAAATACCTGGGAATCCAAAAATGATGTTGAGCTCAGAACACTACAAGGAGAACTATATGTGTTTATAAAACATGTAAAATCCTTTATATAATTGAGTCAATATCAGTTCATTCAATATGATGTCACCCCTCGCCTTGCTTTGCACCATGTCTTGGCATCTGCTTGCCCAGGCGAATGGGCCAATCACCCTACAGGAGCTAATCTCACTCTTAGCAACAACCTGTAAAAATGAAAAATAATAACAAAAAATGTTTCTGAAAACTATTAATGAAAGGATTAAAGATTTCCCTTTAAGATACATGGTGATCACAGCCTCTGACACCTAACAGTGGACCGGAGTTAGGCGTCCACTCCTACTCCCAAAGAAGGCTGCAGTTAGCCTTTTACTTGTAAAACATAAGAAATTCTAAAGATATGATTTCTACACAATTTGTTCCAGAAAACTGTAATATGAGTTAAAATTCTCTGTGTAGGAGTAGATGTAAAACATTCATCATTTATCAGAACAGGTAAAACTGCTCATACGCATATACACAGAAATGGTTATATAAAGTCTGTGCTATGTTCTCTATTGTGGGTGTTTCTCTAAAGTTGCAAAGACCTCCTTTGGAAGAGGGAAGGAAGGAAGCAAGGAAGGAGAAGGTAGAAAGCGAGGGAGGGAAAGAAGAGAGGGAGAGAAGGGAAGGCAAAGCCAGGGCAGGTTTCCAGCAGGGCCAGCATGTATCTGATCACACAGCTCAGTTGTTCACGCGAGAATACTTGCCGTCACTGCTGCACATGTACAGTTTTCTAGCATATGAGCAGGGACTGTCTGTACAGTAACAAAGGTAAAAACTGGCCAGCAAGGAAAACTTAGTTCAGTTCTACTTTGGTTTTAGAGAAAACCCAGGGAAAATGGATTTCTATGGAATCAAATGACTGGGTCTCCATAAAATCTTACTGGGAAGACTTAGCATGTCTGGCATTGTCCTAAGCACTTGAGGCACATTTTAAAAATTTAAGTCTGACAAGGGCTTATAGGTTTTTTTAAAATTGTTATTATCATTACAAAGTTTTTTTAAAAAATTGTGTGGTCCCTAGCACATAAGGGCCTATTCTACAGCGATGGACATGCAAGCAGGAGCCCGCAGCCTCTAGGGAAGGAACCAGGAATGCTAATGTGGAAGCTCAGCCACAGCAGAAAGAAAAAACACAAGCACAGTGTGGGAGCTGATGGGGTGCGGAGGGCACCTGCCCCTGAGCAAATGCCACAGAACTTTCAAGTCTGCCCCCGAGAGGCGCACTTTCTTCCTTTCGGCTTTCATTTATTTGACTCGCAGATAAGATTGATGGATCGCTGCCCTGCTAGTAAGTGCTAGGGAATGTGTGGAGGGAAGGGTGTCATTTAGCAATATACGATGATAATTCAAAACATTCTACCAGGCTTAAAAGCATAACTACTTGTCAAACTCCCACTCATCAACGCCAGCCCCTCTACCTGCAGATGTTAAGTACAAAATAGAGGGTGGTGGATGGACTCAAGACAAGAATCAACAAAACTGCTGGTCAGTGGTCAGAGCAAATTCAAATACAGAAGAACCGAAGCTTATGAGGTTATAAAATTGGTAGGTATATGAGTAACTTTTCCCAAAAACACACTTCAGAGCAAACTCAGCAAATTACTCCCAGTAAGCCGAGCAGCGCCCTAGCTTCCCTTCAGCTTGTTTCTTCCTCGCAGGGTCTGAGGTGCGGTTCCCATGGAAGATCCATCTCATCATAACATCTCCTTGGCCATCTAATCAGGGATACACAGCCCAGGCCCGGTCAGATTAGAGGCCAGGGGAGCACAGTCCAACACTCTCCGGAACTGACCAGAATCCACCAGAGCCCGTATTTACAATGGATTAGACTAGCTCGGTGACCGTTCAGAAGGTACTGAAGTCATTTTCAACGATGGGACCAATGACAAGCACGTGACCTGCAGTGTCTCGCCTGCAGCGTCTGGTCTCAGGCACCGTGAATCTCTGCTGAGAGTGATAATAAAGACTCTCTCACTGGACTGGGAAGGCCTTTCCTAACTGTGAGTGTGGGTGCTCTTTGGGAAGCTCTTTTGTGGTTCCTTATCTGATCACAAGGCCTGAGAAGCTGATACACACTTATGGACATACAAGGGCTGGTGACCTGTGTGTTAAGAGCCTGCGGTGATGAAGGTGTATAACTCAGTATTCCAGTGTTTATTGACAGACCATAACCTGCTCTCTGAGCTAGGAGCTATAAATATTGTGTGGTTTTCTCTTTACTTATTTCATTTAATGTGTACAACTCTTCATATTATATAAGCAGATAATGCATGTGGTAGTGAACTTGTAAAAGGACAACCCTCAGTGGAGACATACGTACATTTTAGATTTCATGTTTTAACCTGTAGTAGGATAGTTGATTATCTCTACACACTTAATTTAACATGAAAAGAACAGTACATTTATGATACAAATAACCTCTTTAAGTTTAGCTTTATGACAAGGTTGGGAGAAATAAAACCTACAGTATTTCATAATAAAATTTAATGATTCCTTTTTTAAATATTAATAAACTTAGTAACTAAAACTCAGACTGAAAGTGTAGATCATACCACTTTGTGGAAATATAGCCATGGCTTCCAAGGCCACATTCAGTTGATTAAATTAAATTATAAATCTTGTGAATGAGGATACTAAGAAAATAAGTTATGATCTTGGTAGCTTAATTCTAGCAGATAATCAGTGGATCAATGTATTACATATCAGTAGTTTTCTTAAGACTGTATGTCTTTGGCTGCTTATAACAGTTTTAAATTATGGATTTCATTTAATGTAGTTTTTAAAATAATTTAATACTAAAGTTATAATAATTTAATATTTTCCTAATTTTAAATAATTTATTCAATTATTAAATTGTATTCCATTTAAATATTAAATACTAAATTAAATTAAGGAAACTCAGAATATAACAAAGGAAATGGCAGAGAATCTACAATGGAAAATTATTTCAAAATGGAATAGTGATATTTATATCTTTAATAATCTATATAAGAAAACTGATCAAGACTCACATCCTGAATTTACAACATTTTAGTGAGATCTCCTTCACTACCAGCCATATACAAAGAAGGATTCTACTAGTACTAAGTGAACAAGTTACCATTTTCAAACTTACGTTTGCAATTCAGAGTATCTATTAAATTGTATTCTCTAATATCTGAAATCCCTCCTTACTGAGTTGCCTAAAAATATTCCATCTGCCTTGGGGGTATTCCAAACAGGAAACTGCAGTTAACAATGCAAGTATAATCAAGTTAATTATTGATTCCATGTTTTCAATTTGCTTCAGCAGTTGCTGGTATGTGTGTAACACTCTCATACCCAGTAAGCATACACACATATATTCTTACTAGGTACAAAAGTACATCATAAGTACAGCTAATAAAAGCCACAGTACAGCTATAAAAGTAAAAGTACATCTATAAAAGTCATAGTAAGTACAGTTAATAGACTAGATCATCTGTCCAAATTGTGAAAAATACTTTCTACTCTTTTAAATGAGGTATTACTGATTAACTTTCAAAGGTATACTAGATGGTATCAACATATATTTTGTGAGAACTTCTAGATTACGGCTATAAGGGGAATGTGGTACAAAAAGTAAGAGTTTTCAATATTGTTGTACTACAGAGATACAACTGTTTGAAATAGCACATAAATATCATCAGAACATGATTATGATACAGCAACAATTATAATTAAATAAAATAGAAACAGTTCTTAAATTCCATGGAAAATTTTAAATATTCACAAAGACTATGAATATTATTCAAGCATGATAAACTTTAAGATAAATAGGAAAACTGAGACAATTGCATTCTAATATATTGACAATATATTCATTTGAAAAGAATACTAAGTTCACGCTTCTCCAGCCAAGATGAAAAGAAAAATGTCAGGTTTATTTTTATAGATGACATACGTAAAAATATTTATGGTAGGTTCAGAGAAAAATGATGCCACTTTAATGGGGAAAAAATTAAAAAATCACAAAGAAGTATGGATTTTTAAGGCAATACACATATATTCAGTCAAAATTTCAAGCTGTGCTGCCTTTCTCACTCTGCACAATGTTCAGCCCCAAAACTACACATTCATTTGAAACCCCAAGAATATTGTGTAACTTTCAAAGATTAACTCTTTAAATAAAGATTAATATTTGCTAAAATGCAATATGTATATTACAAAGGGTCACAGATATGTTAGAATACTAAACATATTGCTAATGCTTAATAAAATAATGTTTTATTATTAATATGATCTACACAACAAATGAAGTCAGACATTGTGGGGTTGAATATTACAGTCATTCTTAAGTGATAAGATATTAATACGTAACACAAATTTTCCCATCTTTCTCAGGAGATAACCCCTGTATAGCTTCCGACTAGTGCTGAAATACCAGTCAATGAGCTGAGGGTAATGGGAATGACCTTGTAAATGTAAAAACACATACTTTACTACACTGATAAGGTAATTAACAATGCTAGTTCTGTATGGCAAAATCTTTGCTTTTTTTTTTTTTTCTTTTTTGGTACTGGGAATCGAACTCATGACCTTGCACTGTCAGGCAGGTGCTGTGCCGCTGAGCTATGTCCCCAACCCCTATTTGCTTTTTAAATACGTACAGTAAAATTTATGGGAGGTGGAAAACCTGGGCTGGGGGAAAGTTTTTGGTTTTCTGATTCCCGTGTTGAAGAGGGAGAAATCAAGTAAGCTAGCAGCAAATGCAATTCCATAATGGCTCTCAGGGTGATACTCACTGGCACGACAACGTTGTAGTGGATGCAGAACCCTGGTTCTGAAGGAAAATACTCGTCAGATACAAATCGTATCCTGATTTGATTTCCTTTAGAAATCTGTTTTCCTGGCGCAGCACCAGAACCACACCAGCGTCCCAACACACTTCCATCACTGGGCTCCTCAACTTCTACAAAATCATACCTGGAACGGACAAGGAAGGGGAAGACAGAACATCAGGGTCTCTTGTTCTGGCAACCAAATTTCCAGCCTACAGCGGAATCTATGAACCCCAGCAATAAGTTCATACAAAATTTAATTCAGTAAATGTAATGATATAGTCCAAAAAAAAAAAAAAACGACACCATACAAAATGAGATGCCAGTTGAAGAAATGAGCCCACATGCAAAATCCTTGTGTTCTGCTGTTCGCAAATTGCAAATGCAATGAAGAGCCACCTTTGAACTTAAGTACGGATGTCCACCTCATGCGTTACTCAGCTTTGTTTCTAACTGAGGCGATGTGTGCTCCAACCTTCACCACCATCACCTTCAGGCAGTAACTCTTGTCTGCTCGGCACTTTCTCTCCTTGGCTTCCTGTCTTGTCTGTGATGCAAGACTTTCTGGAGTCACCTCAGTGTGAACAAATCCTTCACCTCCCCCTTCGAACACCACTGCCCTGAGCGGTCTCCGGTTCTCGGCTCACCAGCACATTTCTTTTCTTTATATAAACAGGACTTTTTGTATCAATCAATCAATCTACCTATTAGTTTCTGTCATCTCTTTAGACAATTAAATCCTCAAAGAAAAGAATCAATGGTTACAAATTTCTATTTAACACTTTTGTACTACACATAGTATCACAAACATAAGAAATAAGTATTTGTTTTAAAAAACATTAACCTTAATTTGGAAGATCAGGATCAGAGGTACTTATGGAACAGTATTGCCACAAAACAGGACGATTTACAAATCTCTAGAAACATTTTAGGTTGGCTCCATGATTAGGAGTGAAACTTCTGAAATGTAGGAGGCAAGGTCCAGAAATGCTCAAAATCTTTGAACATGAGTAGAGATCCCAGGCCCCAACCTCTCAAATACCTCAGCAGACATTTCATTCAGATAAGTTTTCCCATTACTTGTCTGGGTCTGGAACCTAACATTATCTGATGGCTAAACACATATGCTTTGCACTGTTTAAATTTAAGCTAATATTTCCAGAAATAGAAGGGTAGCTATCAAGTCAACAAAGAGAAGATTCTCTATTTAGTTTGGAACTTTTCCAAGAGTTACTCATTACTGCGGAGCAGTGGGTCGCCATTGGAAACACTGGTTATCCTATCAGCATCATAACCAAGACTATGAAAGATATTCATGTTAGTCTATATCTGCAGCTGTCACATTCACAGCATCTGCTTAAGAGAAGCAAGTATTTGCCTGCTTCTTGTTATTTTTCTGGTGTAACTGTTAATGTGCATTTATGTCCTGAAATACATTATTGTAACACAAATTAGTGCCTATTATTTGAGATACATATAACATTCAGGCCATTGTATTTATTTTGCACCTATAAATAGATGATGGGTTATAAGAAATGAGACTACTTTATGATTTTTTTTTTGGCGGTAACAGGAATCAAACTCAGTGCCTTGCGCTTGCCAGGCAGGTGCTTATTCCACTGAGCTATATTCCTAGCCCCCAAGACTACTTTATAAAGAGTATACTGCCAAACTTTTGTTAAAAGGGAAGTCTGGCATGTTTAAAAACAATTATTGGATTTTTTTTTTAAAGTTAAATTCTAGTGTATACCAGATAAGCAAAATAGCATATTTCGGGTAGGAGTGAATTCAAACAAGAAAAAAGGTGCTGAAGTAGGGAAAAGCATGTAGTGAACCAATTGTAAATCACCCTCCTAAGGAATCATCCAGAACTCTGCGTGTTCAGAGAGTTCAGCCTCATCTACACGCATTAATCGAAGGCGAGGCTGTCTCACTTACAGAGATACTCAGAAATGAGACAGCAAATGCGGAGTGCTTGAAACCCTGTCTGCACAGAGTTGCAATCGGTAAAGTTTTCTCCATCTCTAGCTTGTGTCCCTCGTACCCCTTGGAGAACTACATTTTAAGAGAACCTGGGGAATGCAAAAGCAATGAATAAAAAAACCCAAACGGAAAGGATAGAGAGGATCCATGCTCCTTCATACCACATAAACCAGCCCGTATCCCCTGCCCTGGAGAGAGCCAGAGGGAGAGACACTGGGAAGGGCTGGGGCAGGGGTGGGGACAGTTGAGGAGGGCTGACTTAAGTAGATGTCTCAGACACACCTGGTACAAAAGTTTGTAATTTTCATTGCCATCAAATGGTAATTGTCTGCTCATCATTAGCTTCTGTTCACAGAATACCTGTTTGTTCTGTGCTTGGGACCTAAACCTGCCCTTTGTGGGTTTTCACCACTCTTTCTGTGGATGTTCATGACGTACTGACTTAGTATTAATGCTGTACTGGAATCTCAGGAAACGAAGATGAAACTACACCCTCTCTGGCCTCAGGATGCATAAAATACCTCCGTAAGACCTCTGCTGGGAGTGTACTGAGCAGGACTGTGTGACCCTGGCGGAGTAACTTTACACTGCGAGATTAGGGTCAAGTTACTGAGGGCTTTGACATCTGTCCATGAATACTGACCAACCAGGGGTGAAAAGGGCGGGACATGGAAATGCCTTCTAGCAAGAAGTAAAATCCATGGGCTGTAACACAAGAGCAAAGAGATCAGGTACGGTCAGTCATGAATAGAGGGCCGAGAACAAAGAGCAGACGGAGACCCGGGTGGAAAAGTGTGTGCAGGGGACAAGGCTGTGGTTCTGAGGACAGAGAAGTGAGAGTCATACCTTCCAGCCAAACCTTGTGAGCAGAGGTTGGCACAGTATTGGAAAGTCCCAGGTTTCTTTAAAATTTTAAGTCAGTACATTAAAAAGTATAATTTCATAAAAAAATATGGATTTGCCTTTTGTTTTAAATGTGAAGATCTGGCAATAGGAAATATCATTGGCTTTACTGTAACCCCAGGATGGCTCATCACCAAGATGGATGTGACCTCCAGGAGAGGGGAGATGTTTGATGGTCTGCCTTTTCCCCAGCTCCTAAAGGGAGGCACAGGGAAGGGCTACGCTGGTTTGGGGAGGGAGGGCAGGAATTCTGGCCTTTACATCCACTGAGGCTGCGGCTAAGTGGAACTGCTTGAGGTGAGCCATGTCCATTTTGGTTTTGTAAATCTTTATTTACTTTTTGTGCTTCTTTATAATACTAAATCTCTTCATGTATTTATATTACTAGGCCTGGTTAGCATCTGCGTTTGCTGCCCTTGAAAGATGAAGAGAAGTCCTTGGTGCTTTCAGGAAGAGGAGTGAGACAGACAGAATCACCACATGTTTGAGGAATGCTGGGAACTGGTGGAGACCCCACCCTCAGCAATGACACAGAAGCCACAGGAAGAGGGTACAGAGAATGTCCACCAGCAGCAGAAGTGGTCACTAGTGCCCAGAGTCAAAGAAAGATCAAAGAACAGGAAAACCAAAGAGCGTCCATCCCCTGAATTTGACGGTTGTGAAGTCGCTTACAATAAACAGACAGGGCAGAACGCATTAAATCAAAATTTTTCGTAGGACATTTTTGAAATAGCTTTGTAATCTTGCAAATATAGCCAGTATCCTAAGAGGAAAAACATCATCTTCCACAAAGCAAAATTAACAAGGTACACAACTGTGTTACACAGATCATTTTCATTTTTCTACTTTTTAAAATGTGTTTATCTGATTCATAACTTCTTTAAATATACTGAAACAGGGTTTTTAACCACATAAGGGAATATCTGAGTTATAAGTGCTAAGAGTTTACCAAGGAACAAATATGGCTCCGGACTACCGGACTATAGCTCAGTTTTAGAGGGCTTGCTGTGAAAGCATTGAACTTGACCTCATCTAACCTTGCAGACACAAAGGCCACTGTCCTGGAAAGAAAAAGGTGATGTGTACATTATTACTTATTTCTTGAAGATTCTGTGCTGAATCTGAGGCCATTTAAGAAGCAACTTTTGCAACAATTTCTAGATTTACAGCAATACAGCTGGCAACTAACCCTTACATGCTCATGCAAGTTGGAAACAAACATTTAGCAAAGTGCTTTAAACAATTCTACATAATTTTGCATTCCAAGAAGGTTACATGAAATGAACATCTAAAAACTTACCATGCTCTTTGTCTATAAAAACAGTAAAATTTATTATATGATCCCAACTTTCCCAGTAAATGAGTCATTTCAAGGTTTTTTTCAAAACTGTTGTCATGCAATAATATAATTCTAAAATTCTCCTAATTATTCTAATATTAACATTACGGTCATATTTGGAGGAATGTATATTTACTTCTTATGGATTTGCTTTTCCTTAAAATAGCAAGTCTCCTTGTGGAAGGATATGGTCACAATCATAGCCTTTTCCCTTCCTCTTTCTTTTTATCTCTCTTCTTTTTAACTTGAACTGGACTAAGGACGATGCTCACCGGCCAAACCCAGGATGTCAGTGTTAGAGGACTTCTCTCTAGCAGGCCTTGGGTTTGATTTCTATCACCATAAAAATACAATGAAACATATCAGCTGAGGATCCACCTAGTAAGTGTGCTGTGCCTCATTCTTACCACCTTACACTTAAACTACAACGGCCTATACACCATTGCTGCCCAATTTCATGCTGCCTTTGAGCTCATCATAGATGCACAGCAGGGCTGGGAGACAATGCTGCACTCAATCTGGCGTCTTCCCCAATAATTTGATTTCTGTTTTTTTTCTGACAGAACCTGTGATCCATGCAGAAATGCATTGGTCAATGTACTATAAAACAGGTAAATCACCAAGTAGGAAACGAAGAGAGAAAATAGTGGTGGAAAAAAACTCACTGTAGGTTATGGAAAGGAAACAATTAAAGCAAGCAGTATTTTACACATAAAATGGAACCATCGTTAAATTCAGAACCCGGTCCATGACAGGTGTCTGTCCTGGAGACACACTAATCCTTCAGTACGCTCTCAGGTATTAATTTTCAAGGAGCAGAATTGCCCACAACAGTGTTTAAAGGATTTACTAAGCCTATTTCACGAGCCAATCAAACACCACTTTCTCAGGGCAACTTGATACAGAGCACACCGTGCTAAGTGGTTTATAATGATCGCTCCCTTTCTGTAACATACCCTTGGGGACCCATGGGGGATTTATGTTCTTTTATGTTTAACAAACAAGTCTGGCATTGCAGACAAAATTTTCATTCTCATGTGGGAATCTAAAAAGTATAAAGAGGGGGAGGCTGCTTTCTTACTACAAAGAACTGTGAGGAGTTTTCCAAAGAAGTAAATTCACTGGTAAACACAACTGTCGGACCCCAGGTTTCTTCGACAAAAATAACCCAACCCTGAAAAACAGGCTGTTTCCAGTCCGTGCTAACCAAAACTGTGTCAATTAAATCTACCCAATGAATTACCAAACCTGACGGCAGTGTGAAACCCTGCCAGCAAATGGTGATTATAAAAGACCCAGCTTGGCAAGTGTCAACCGGAGTCTGAGCTTGCCATGAAAGGTAGTAAAATTAATAAGATCACAATTATTCTACAGCACTTATTGGCTTCTACTCCAGCTTAGGGAAACGCAAGTCATCCACAGAAAAGAAGCCTTCAATTCCTGTCTGGGTACTTTTATTGAAATAATTTATAAAGTATATAATTATAATTATTAAGTGCTTTTTGTGGCAGGCAATTTGGGGTGGGTGCTTTGTAACGACTAACTTATTTAATCTTCACAGCAATCATAAAAAGTGGATACTGCTATTGTGCTCATGTCAGAGTCACAAAATATACAAATAGCTAAGTAGTTTGGCAAAAGTTACACTGCAGTGAGTAAAGGTAAAATCTTTTCAATTTTAAGGGGCAAACTCTGGAGTCCAGGCTCTCAGGCACTAAGCCGCACTGTTTACTAAGTTTTAAATATGCCTGTGTGACTGCAATTTCTACATTCTGGGTCGTCAGTGCAGAGAATATGTGTGACTTTCCTAAAACTGGTCAGACTGTGGCCACTACATGCAAAACTCAACAGTCAGCTGGGTACTTTGAGCATATATACATAGTATATATCTTTGTTGCAAATAATTTGGTAAAGTTTATTGTTGGGCATTCTAAATCCTTTAGGAAGACTTTTAAACCTATGCAGGAAATGTGTGAGTCAAACTAACAAGCACACTGCAGTAGCTCACACAGGGCAGAAGTTCTGCACACATCAGTTCTATCTGTGCCAACAGTAACAAGTGTACATGAAGGAAACTAGTGGCTCAAAGCTATCTCATCATTGAGCAAAAGTACCGTAAATAGGTAAGCCATGGGCTCTATTTAGAGACCTAGAAAGAAATGGAGCAAAACACATAAAAGGAAAAGGTGATGCCCAAAGCTGTAAGAAATAAATATAAAAATATAATCCAGAACTAAGACCTAAAACTGCTTCTAAAAGAGAAAATGAATCAGGAACATATGAAGTCAGCAAACAGGAAAGGGATTTGACCACTCGGATCAGACAATAACAATGCATTGAGAAGTGATATGTTACAAAGTTTCACACTAATTCTCAAATAATAAATGTAATGGATGATTAAGAAATTTATATTTGCTGAAACAGTGGTGAAATGAACAGAAAAGTAACTCTAGAAGAAATTTAAAAGATTGTCAAACATTTATTAGTTATAAAAGATTAGGTAAAATGAGTTTTATATGACAGTTCTATTAGACAGTAAAGAAACATATATACCCAATTTTACATAAGCAACTAAAAATGGAACCTAGTCTCTCAGGTAATGACAAAAAACCCAAAGAAAGCCTAAACCTCACATCAAAGTTCTCTGAAGTGGCAGTACTTAATATTAAAAATTAAGGCCTATTTCATTTATAAGTAGAAGGAACTGCAAAAATTCCAAAAAATTTAATCAAACATTATCCATCAGTGGATTAAAAGATTAACACTTTTGACCCAGTGTGCATTTTGCTCATAAATGAAGATTAATATAAAAATGACCCTGCAAAATGATTGATATGTATTATTAATATATGATGATTACATATATGTATTGTTAATACATATATGATTAATAAGTATTGAATTAACATGATATATAATCAGCTACTTAGATAATAACTAAATAAATTGAACAGCAAGAAATTTTCAAATCACAGTGAAAATTACTTAACAGCAACTCTAAACAACATGTCAAATAAAAGTCAAGTTATTCTCACTGAAGGTAGAACAGAGCTCACAGCTCTTGTCACTGATTTTGAAGATCTGAGGGAGCAGCAGCCGGTGCAGTAAGAGGGAAGCAGAGAAGGTGGAACAGAAATCTAGGAGAGCAGCGACCCCTCGGTCACAGTGGGTTCTCTTTGTTTAATCAGAGTTTTAAGACTGTTTTCTTGGGAGTACATGTGTGCAGCGTGTTAGATCTGCGCTGAGGAACTGGTGCACACCCAGCACATCTGGACCCTCACCGTGGGATGGGTGGAGGAGAGGAGGGCCTAGGGGCCAGAAGCATCTGGGCTCGTCCCCAGGAAGGGCTCATACTCTGCCCCTGAAGGAAGAGGCGCAGGGTCGGTGAGACGTGAAAGGTGGAGAAGAGGCAAAGATGGTCTTTAAGATCCTCCTGGAATAAGCTAATCTAGTAAAGAGAATAAAGATACTATCAATACATAAAGATCAGTGATTAACTTAAGACAGGAAGATCAGAAACTGCACAGGGAAGAATATTTTCCACAGAAACGAGAAACCACATAGTTAAAAATTCATCCGTGCTGGGCAGGGTGGTGCATGCCTGTAATCCCAGCTCTTAGGAGACTGAGGCAGGAGGACTGCCAAGAGTTTGAGGCCAACCTGGTCTACAGAGTGCATTCAGGACCAGCATGAACTACACAGCAAGACCCTGTCAAAAAATCAAACAAACAAACAAAAAAATTCATCATGTATGGTGCATACTGCAAAGCGAAATACAGTACTACTGAATGACAAAAAGCACATATATTTTTAACAAACTTTCAAAGCTTCTAAAATATATAAAATAACAACCATTTCAATAAAGCAAGAGCAAATGGTGTCAGACAGTCCCTAGCCTGACCCAGATACTTCCTTAATACCAACTCATCCAATTTTCTAACAAATCCATGAGGATCTTTTATTATACCCATCTTAGAGGGATGGATGGGTTCCACAACAAAGAATTCATAAGCTAAAGGTAACAGATCTGAAGCAGAGAGCTAGTTTTAGGCTGGAGGTCCAAATTCCTGAGCTTTTCATGACTCTCTAGTTAAATAGCACATGTGAAGGTTCACCCAGACCAAAAGTTACTATTCATTCCCCACTGTTGAGAATTCTGATATCAACTCTACAGAGACCCATCCACAAGCCAGGATAATTGTA
Source organism: Dinomys branickii (assembly GCA_004027595.1). Lineage (NCBI taxonomy): Eukaryota > Metazoa > Chordata > Mammalia > Rodentia > Dinomyidae > Dinomys > Dinomys branickii. The sequence goes on along the minus strand of PVLD010007111.1, from coordinate 3,072 downwards.
TTCACTAGTTCTCAGGGTTGTTCCGAGGGTTAAACAAGAGTCAAAACATGTGCTGTTTAGTACAGTGCCCTGCAAGACACTGTTTAATACTAGGTTTGTTTTCTTTTTTAAAACTAACTGATGCTAATTCAGCCATATATGTTACAGGCTTATGGAAGATTTGCCTCCTGGAAGAGCAGACACCAAATTTCATCATTAAATGCTAATTTGTGAAAATGTTGCTTACTTTGAATAATGCTTGTGTATATTTATTGGGTGCAATGTGGAGTTTTGCACACTGTTGGTAGGGATGTAAATTACTACAGCCAGCTAGAAAACAAGTATGGGAGATTCCTCAAAAAAATTGCATAAAGAGTGAGAAGATCACCTTCTGGCTATATTTTCAAAAGTTTGCAACCTGCATATCGAGGCGATGTCTGCCCATCACGTTCAGCCCTGCACTGCTCAGACTGAAGGTGTAAGAGCAGCCTGACTGCCTCACCACAGATGAATGTATAAAGAGATGGAAAAGGGGGAATGTGGTGCACAGGCTCAGTGGAATATTATACAATGGTGAAAATGAAGACTTCAGGGACAGAATGTTCAGTAAATGAGCTGGGAACAGGAAAGAGCTGCATAATCTCATTTGTATGTGAAATATTTTTTAAAAATGTCAGTCTCACAGAAACAGAGTAGAAAGATGATTGGCCAAGGCTTGGAGTGTGGGGAGGGAGATGTTGCTCAGCAAGTGTGGAGCATGCCACAGCCAGGGAAGTGCTGCAGGACCTCTGTGCTGCGTGGTCGGCAGAGACAGGGATGTCTGAAGAGATCACTGAGACCCCAGGACCTGCCCCGTCAGCTGCAGGTTGTGGCAGCAGCCATCCTCAATCCGATCTGCCCAGAGCAACATCAGCGTGGTCACAGCGCTACTGTTACCAGCGCTTCCTTTTATCGCAGTGCTTGGTAGATGCACAAGTCTGTGGCCTGAGTCCTAGGGGTGTAACTTTCATGTCTGTCTTTTCCAACAGGTACAGAGATGGTGCTGACTTTATGAATGGGGTGGAAATTATATCATGAAGGTTTAAAGAGTGTTCACCTCCCTGTTCAGATTTTCTTTCCTGCTGTGTAGCAGTTCCTGGGGTGGGTGCCTGGATGCTGTGCTTGAAGCAACCTCGCCTGCATCACTCTGCCGTGACAGAAACTGCCAAACTTCACCAGTTACTGCCTCTCCATCAACTCAGTGGTTGTTTCCTGAGGAGCAAGGTCCTCTGGTACATTTTGCTAGTAAGTCAGCGTGGTTAGATTCATATTCCTCTCTCATCTAAGCCATCACTTCCTACCATCTTCCTTACAGTCTCTCTTGGAATGGTTTTAGTCTCGTTACCATGGCAGCCTCCCCAGGTGATACTTTCTGCTGTGTGGTTATTTATTAACTGTACATTGTGTGAGTCACTAATAGTCACAGTTAAGTAACAGCCCATATTAATGATAAAGGAAACTTTTGTGTGTATGCCAGCAAATGAATCAGTGCAGTACTGAAAGCTGAGGCATTAAGTTTAAGAAATGAAGCAAACCTTCTGTGTACACTTAGGCAAAATATTTCTGCCCTGGATGGCCACCTTTATGTTCCCCTTTGTCCTTCAGCACATAGGCATAGCGCTCTAGTAGAAGTAAATGACTTCAAGGTAGGGAAGGACCTCCACCAATGAAAGTCAGCTCCTAGATTAGGCTACCCAGGAGCATTGGGATAAGAAGGTACATTTCAAGTATTACATAAAGGACATCATCACTTCAGAAACAGAGCAAGGGCTGTGAGTATCTTGTCTCAGTTCCTCAACAGAAAGGCTGCTCCTGGAGCACAGTCCATGATGTACCAGAAGGATGCTACAGGTTCGTCCTCTGGATATTGTTTGTGTCCCGGCCAACCTCCACCCTCTGCGTAGCCGAATATCATTGCCTACACTTATCTGTAAGTCATTTGACCATGCTAGTGTGGTGGGTTTACCTCAGTGAGCAATTTTTGATGACTATTTTTTGTTTAAGCAGGTGATGAGACAAGATTTTATTACTGTTCTCATTGATCAAGACATGTTTACTTATTACAGGTGAGTTTCTGCTGTGTTTTTTAAATATTCTTCCTCCTTTGCAAATGACAAGGCATTTTAGATATGGACTTATCTAAAGCTGAGAAAAATAAGTATCATCATGGTAAAATTGGACAGGACTCTTGCCCTGCTTTTCAAAGCATTGTCTTGAATTCAGGCCTGATTTTAAAAGAGAACATTTAAATAGCAGCATTCGGCATTTTAAAAGATTTATCTGCATGGATGCATGAAGTTACTTATGGGTAGCAACTGTAAAAGTGATAAAAACCAGTTTATTTTAGAATAGGCCAAAATGACAGGGAAGCATTCTTCCTTTTCAGGTATTAGAGAATGTTAGGGACAATTTCTGACTACGAATGTCTAAAGAACCTTCTATTTTAAGCAGACCTATTTTTAGAATATCTATTTTATAACAAAATGATTTCTCATAAATGTACCAGAAGGAGTGCCCTGTGAAGTTTAAAAGAAATTTCAGGTCATTCAACATAGTTATTCTAACTACAACTTCAGTAAAAAAAAACTACAGATATGTATTTAAACAAACACAAGTACAAGAGCAGAGCTTTTCAAACTGATTGCTGATGGATATTTTCTTCTCTTTTTTTCTTTTTCTGTCTTGCGTTTTTTGTGCCTGGATGGAGCCAAGACCTTAAACACGCTAAGCATACTTGTACCACCAAGCTACATCCTCAGAGGGGATGGTTACGGAAGGTAACCGGTGTTCCACAAAGAACGGCTCCAGGCCTCGCTCCTTATCAGATGCAAGTACCAACAAGAATGGTTCCACGAGGAGAATCCGGGGAAGATGGCGACCAGGTGAGCAGCAAGGGAGCGAACCTCCTTAATAAACACCACCAGCTCGAGACAGACTTGGCGAGCGTGAATGCCGGGACCTCGGCTGGGAAGTTTAAACTGGGCGTATTTCTCTGAGATGCCGGGGGAGATGTGGTAGGGCGGACCAGGCTGCCGGGGCGAGACGTGGGAAAGT
>PVLD010007110.1:0-94224 GCA_004027595.1 Dinomys branickii | reverse complement strand
CCAGTGCAAATTCCCTACTATCTTATCTATAATTTGGTATTTCCTTTAATGTTTTTGTGTTAACTAATGTGAAGATAACTATGTAATACAACATCCAGTTCTAATTCCCTACTATGTTCTGTATAACTTTGTATTTTCTGTATTGTTTATGGCTTTTCTGGTTCATATGTCTCCATTCTTTTGTCTTTAAAATAAAATTTAAAAAAAAAAATAAAAAATAAAATTAAAAAGAAAAAAGAAACTGGCTTCTAAGAGTCTAATACAGATCGGTCACTAGGCAAAATGCAAGATTCTTGCCCTCTGGGCCACGGTATCCCTTTCCAACCCTTACCCGTATTCTCCCAGTTTGTCCTTTGACCTTTCCCTGGCGCAGAATTTACCTAACACCCTATCAGGCCCGTAAATCTAGCTCACCTCCGGGGCCCTTCACTAGCATGGTGCCACCTGGTGGCTCCCCTAGGCTCTTACAACAGGACAACGAGCAGAAATTGTTTTCCGAATCAGAGGAAATGATTCACCGTTAAAGGAAATGACAGACGAAAAAAAGAAAAAAAAACTTTCCCTTTTGTGGAACTTACTATACATTCACAAATTGTGTGAAAACACAACAACAGAAGAAGAATCCACTCTGGCAAGGCTATTATCATAACTCAAAACTATATATACCTGTCCACATCTTTCCTCAAGATACCTATTATATTGCATTTTGTCAGGGGGACAAAAATGCTGCTTCCTACAGAAGCCCTCTCTTTACTGGATTCTGAAAGCAAAACTGTAAAATGGCATTCTATTTGCTAGGGAATTATGGTAACTCATCAATACTATTGACACTTTAGGGTTTATCCTGACAAATGACTATAACAAACTCAGAATGGTAACTCCTACTTCGTTCAAAGTATCTGGCTCTCACAGTGGCTGTCTATGTGCTGTAATCCTAGGTCCAGGCTGGTATTTTGCCATGAAAAGAAAAAAAGGAACAAAGTGGCAATTACCTTTTTTAGCTGTGCTTTGGAAATGACCAAAACCATTTGTTGTTGTTGTTGTTGTTGGATGTGGTCTTTTAAAAATTTCTGTTTTTAAAGTAAGTGTTGCTCAGTGATTTCCACCCTCTCATTATTTGTGGTCAGTTCCATTCTAGAAAGGGAGGGAAAGAAGTTCTCCTACCAGCTTCATTTTTCCCCTTGATTTCCCTGCCCAACACATGCCCCTAATGGAGCTTGAAATTAATGCAGCTCGACTTTTGTTTTCTTCCTTTGTTGGCACACCTCTGCCAGACACCAGCTGTGGGCACTCATCCTTCAGGCAGGACTCTACCCCTCTGAGAGGCCAGCAAACAGAAGGGAAAGAAGAGGGGGGGAATGAATCCCCTTTCAGTGGGCCTTGAGCTACTGGTGAATGTCATCCTTTGAAATGAACTGCAATACAGAAAAGAAAAGCTTTATAAAATCCAAGAGAGCTAGAAAGTTTGCAACCCAGTTGGAAAAGTAGAATGGAAATGCTGGAAACCTGGGAGATCCTTGTGAAATGTCAGATGAAATGCTTAGAACTGAGAAACTGGAAAATAAATAAAACCATCTCTTGATATTCTTGGGGGTTGCTTTAAGGACCCTCATGGATACCACAATCTGAACATGTACAGACTTCTTGCATAGAATGGTGTAGCATTTGCACAAAACCTATGCCCATTCTCCGGGATACTTAAAACCACACCCAGAGTATTTATACCTAAAACAATGTAAATGCAGCATAAATTGTTGTTATGTTCAATACAGACATGATTCTTTTCAAATATTTTTGACCTGTAATTGATCAGATCCACAGATTTGGAGCCACTGCATTGCCGAACTTGTCTAATAGCCCAAATAGGAATTCCTCATGTGGAGTGAAAGGGAAAGAGGATATTGGGCAAAAAAGTCTCCCAAGCTCTCCAGCTCTTGCTAGTTCACTGCTCCTCTGAGCTCTCCTCATACAACTAAGAACCGCAGTTCACAGCAAAAGCTGAATGAACGCACTTGAGCAAGTGGGTCTGTCTGGTACAATCCAGAGAGTCCTGTTGAAGATGTTATAAGACATTAGATGGACATACATACCCTCTATAGGGCATTTCTGTCTCAGACCCCCAGCCTTTTTCCTTTTGCAAGAAAATAAAGAAATGCAAGCTGATTCTATCAGTCAGCTTTGTGTTGCCACAACAAAATACCTGAGGTGAATAACTTACAAAAGGTTTGTTTAGCTCATGGCTTGGGATGTTCCAACCCAAGACTGGGTGTCTTCATTGCTTCAGTCCAAAGGGCAATAGGAGGGAGTTGGTGTAAGAGTGTCTGCTCACAACAAATGCCAGGAAAGAAAGAGACAGGGGTAAAGAAAGAGAGGACTCAGATCCCACAATCTCCTTCAGAGACAGGTTCAGGACCTCCCACTAAGCCCCGCCTCCTAAAGATGCACAGCATCTCCTCATAACATCACCCTGGCCACCAAGCCTTTAACACATGGACCTTTGGGAGATGCTAGTTCAAACCATGGCTCTGACCCTCCTCAATGCTCCCCATGTTCTGCTATATTAAGAAGATTACACTCCTTTCTGTGATTCGGTGTAAGAGTAACTTAAATGCTCACGGGGTGGCTGACATATACCCTATCCACCTCGCAGGGAGGGAGATGGATGGCTTAAGACCCCAGCTTATCTCAGAGGCACTCCGAAAAATTTACTAAACAGCTTTCAAGACAAAAGAGCACCCAGAACTCTCTCGTCATCTCTGAATTTCCAGAAAATGGCAAAATGGACTGCATTTAGCCCATTGGATTAAAGCTGTAACTGGAGCCTCTGATACTGACCAAGGACTTGGAAGTGAATAAATCATAGCTATTACCAATAACATGTTGACATAAAGGCAGATACACAGCCACAAATCTGTATAATCATTTAGAATTGCCAAAATTATCACCCTGTTAGTAAACATTTACTCCAAGCTTTGCTTATACATGGGACTCCAATGTCCCATAAAGAATATTTGTAATACAAAAGCATATGATCCTACCAGGTCATAAAGATAATCATTCCAAACAAAAGCTAGCTAGTGATAATAAATGTTAAGTAGTCATAATGCCCTCGCAGAATTTGGAAGACTTTGAGACAACTTGGACTTTACAAATTTCTAAAAATGTTATCCAGGCAAACTTAAATTATAGTCTTTTTCGTTGCAATAACTTTTTTCCTCACCAACAAGAAAAAATAACTTATTCCAAAGCATGTAGTAGTCTCCAAGCTGTATTCAAGGTGAGGATTATTCTTCTCAAAGACAGCTGTGCAATGTGTGAGGCCTTCAAAGCCTCAGAGAGGACTTTATTTGGAAAGATTTGGAAGGGAAGTTATCTTGATTTTGAGCTTGATGCTTCTGTCGCCATTTCTAATGCATCCTCTGTACGATCACCAACAGTGCAATGTAAGCCATGGTGAAGAATAACAGGACACATTCCTATTGCCTGTGTTTGCTTGTGGACCGGGGTGCATCCTCCCCCGAATCACTCCTTTGCTCCAAAGAGTGGGGCTTCACTGTGCTCAGAGCAATCATCAGAGAAGTCCAGGCAGGGTGATGATGAGGCTGCCTCAGATGAAGAGTGTGGAGGACACTGGAGTGGGGAAAAGTTTCATAGGTAATTTTCCTCTATTGGAAATTGCAATATGAAGATAGGTAGACACTTCTAAAACATCAAAGAGGTTGGAAATTGTTTGCAAAACCAATTTTCCTAAATAAGTGTGTTTATACTGGGTTATTGAGAAAGAATATTAAACTCTGCCCAAAAAAATCAGTGCAAAGAAACTAGGCATAACAAATTTTAATGGCTTTTTTTCCTGATTACAAAGTAATTTATGAACGTTGCAGAAAATTGATAAATATATGAAGAAGAATCAAGATCAACCCAAATTTCACTACCCAGAGATAGCCACAGCTCTGTGTGTGTGTGTGTGTGTGTGTGTGTGTGTGTGTGTATCCTTTCTATTTTTGCATTCTTCTAAATAATAAAGGTGTATATGTAATATTATGGACTTAGTTTCAGCTAGCATTTAAGTACTTCAAATATATTATCTTAGTTCATTCTTACTAAATACCATGAGCTAAGTGTTATTATTATCTCCACTGAATACCAAGGAAACTGAAGTTTAAAGAGACCAAAATCACACACTGCAAATAGCTCTAGAGAAAGATAAGTTTTCAACCCTGATGTACATCAGCTTAAAACCCAAAACTACACAAAATGTGGTCTTTGCCCCAGTGCATGGTCCATGGACTACATATTATTGGTCCATGCTAAGGTAAACACAGAAGTTGAGGGTAAGAACTTAGAAACCTTTGTACTAATGTCACATAGTCATATACATAATCAGTGATTCCTATCAATGGAGAAGGTCTGGGACATCCAAGCTGCATTTGAAATGTATGTGGTGTGAACTGGATGCAAGAGAGGCCAGAGGACATGTTCTGGTCTTTTCTGTTTCCCTAGAACAGAAGCAATGAAACAAATGTAGCAAAGTACGGAGCTAAGAAATAGGAAGACACAGGATATGAAGCTCAGCTCCATGATTAGCTTTGTTGCCATGAACTTGGTCATTTTTGACGAGTGAGTTTTGGCAATCTTTGCTCCACACAGTCATAACCAGAACTAAAGAAGTTGTGCCACGCAGAGCTGGAGATGGGACACAGCAAACCTCTGAAGGTCTTTTCCATTCCCACGGTGGCAGATTCTACCAGCTGTCCTCATTTACCCTTCTTCCATAACAGATTGCTCTCTTCTTCCATAATATATTTTCAACTGAGCACATAGAAGCCCAGAATAAATAGGTGTTTTCTGCTTCCCTTGCAGCTACATTGCCACTTGACAGCATCCTGACAAAAGGATGTGAGCAGTGGTATCATGGGGAAGGTTTCAGGATCTTAACTCTTTCTTCTTTATCTCTTCTTCCAATCTATTTCTTGGAACATGGATGTGATAGGCCAGTAAAATGGGTTTTATTTTAAGAATGCTAAGAGGGAAATACAGAAGGACTTGAATTTCTAGGGACATGAGGGTTTATCACAACCAAAACAGTGCTAGCTGCCTACTGGGACTTGCACAAGAACAAGAGAAGCTGTTTTGAATAAGCCATCCACATTTGGGGTTTATCGTTCCTTGTGTTCAAACATAACTCAAACTAATATGCTAATGCAGCCCAAACTACTGGGTCTTAGTCCTTTTGCAGTTCTCCTGGGTCTGCTTTATCAAGTCTGATGGGGATACCAGGAAGAGCTTATACATAGACACACAGACTCCATCTGAAGAAGGAGAGGTGGCAGAGAATCTCCAAAGGGACACTGCACAAGAAACAGTGGACCCTAGACTTATGAACTCAATATATTCCCGAGGACTGGTTATAAGTCAAGTTGTCAATTGAAGGCTCAGGCTCCTCTACACAGCCTTCAAATTCTCTGTCCTGTATTCAGTCAGATCCCAGTGTCCTGAGAGAGACATTGACCCAGGATTTCTCAGTTAACTCCATACAGGAAAAGAGGTTGTAATGTCCCTGCCAGAACACTTTAAGGGTTAAATCTGTATCTGAGACCATCTGGAAGCACAAGTGGCCAGCATTTGGATTATAACTCATGACTTTGGTTGTTAAGTTAAAACTAGAATTCTGGTTATAACTCAAATTTTTCATATGTTAGGCCAGCTGTAACTCGAGGGTCTGCTGAGCTGAGTTGGAGCCAAGACACTCTCCCACTTCTTCAGCTTTTCAAGCTAACAAACCTGCAGGCCAACATTCTAGTGACTCCTGTCTTGCCTTGGGGGATTAACCCACCTGGCATTTACATTAGACGTAGTATTTCACTAAGGTTTTGTGACTACAGCCATTTCCTGTTGCTGCTGGCCACACCAGTGTTGTCCTCAAGATTGCCCATGACAGTTACTCAAGTCATTATTGAAAATGAAATATGTTTTAAAATTTAAAATGTGAAATATCCAAGTATAACAACTATAGTTTATATACTTATTATACCAGTAACAAAAGCAATAAAATACATACTCAGAACTCATCACTTCCTAATTTTATTTTTTATCCTGTGTGATCATTATGCTGCTGAGATTCTTTCATTTCTTGTGCCTGTATCGCAGAAATGCTCTTTTACAGTGATCATTCACATCCCTCCCTGGTGCTGCTTTCCGCAACATGACGGTGATGTCTTGAATGTGGCCACAGTGACTAAAGGTGTCGATTGGGTTTTACCATTATAGACAACATGGGGCCAGAAAAGTAATAAAGGTCTTCATCCCTTGGGAGTTTCCATTTTGATTGAAATGTCATGAGATGGGGGCTGGGGATATAGCTCAGTGGAATAAGCGCCTGTCTAACAGGTGCAGGGTCCTGAGTTCGATCCCCAGTACCGCAAAAAAAAAAAAAAAAAAATGAAATGTCATGAGAAGTAAAATAAAAATGTATGTCTTTGGAAGAACTAACATGGAACTCAGTTCAAAGGCAGGACAGCTAGAATTCGTTCTTGGCTTTAAAAATCTGTGGTAGCACCATGGGTAAATCTCAAAATCTTGGACACAGGGCCTTCATCTAGAAAAATCCACTGGGCCCCAAACTCCTCCAGGGGAGGAATCTGCCTACTTCATTCATTCACTGCTACATCCCAGCCCTCTATTATAGGCCCAGATATATAACAGAGGGTTGCCGAGGCATGATGTACAGACTTAACCACATAAGACGTGACAAAGCAATGCTTGTCAGAAGAATGAATGAACAGGAAAAACACAATGAGCACCAATTTGGGGAACACAGAGGTCTATCCTCTGACCCAAGGCTGAGAGTTAGTAAAAATGAGAGCCAGGGATAGAAAGAATTGGCCAACTTCCTCAGATGCCACATGCAGAGGGCATCTGGTGGACTGGCTAAAGTTGGGCAAGCCCAGAAGTCTAATTCTGAGCTCAAAATGACAATCAATCCTTCTCTGCTATCTCGTGCCTGACTTCGTAGTTCAGTTCCAAACTACGTTTCGTTTCATCCCAACTAATGAGACTGTCAAAATCCCAGCCAAAAAATGAAGCCACCCTCTCCCCTGTCACCTCCAACTCACAATGGGGTTGCTCTCACATCCCTCCCAGCATCTCTTGCTGATAATTCCAGAAACATTTATAGCTACTGCCTGAGTATATTTTCTTCCTTTGGCTAAACTACAGTTTTGCTATTTACGAAAGTTAACAAATGGAATGCAAATGTGCCCCTTTCCTTTCCCATATTGTTACCACACTCGTTCTGATTTGGAGGGGGGAAAGTTTGCATCTGTGGGAACACTCGAATTCAATGTATAATCAAAAAGCAAAAGGAGTTCTCTGAGTTACTGAAGGTACAGAAACACAGTAGCTTATTAATCTACCCCAACTGTCATCTACCGCTTTCCGTAGTCCTCCCATCCTGTGCTTCCCAAACACACAAGCAGCCCCTTCCTCAGAGATGATGAAAAAGCAAAACTATCCTCTTTGTAGTTATTTAATATCTTAAATTGCTCTCTGAGAAAGTTCAAGGAGGCAGATAGTAGGTCAGAATTTCAGATAATTATTAGTTATTGCTAAGGTTCTTTTAAAAAGATTGCATTGATTTTAAGAACTAGCCTTTTTCATGTGGAAAGATGAGAATGGAGATTTATGATTACGACCTCACAAACAATGAAGGGTGTGCAGCGAGGAGAGATTTGTTCCCTATCCTGACATACCAGAACTAAGGGTATCTAGTAAGAGTCAAAGAGGTGCCTGTTTGCAAATCTGTTTTGAATGTCCCAGCTTGCTGCAGGGAATCTTGGCAATCCCAGGATCCCAGAAATTGCTGAGGCCGAGGAAAGCCACGTGCATTGGAATTCCCTCTCTACCATCAGAGCCACCTTGGGCAATTTAACCTCTTTGAGCCTCAGTTTGCTGAAATGCAAAATGATGACAGAATCTAGACAAAAAGATCACAGGAGGACTAAATAAGAGAAATAGCGCCAGATGGCACCTTACAATTGTGCATGCTCTTAAATGCCAGATCTCCCTTCACACTGGACTTGCCTTTTCTCCCAAGCCAGTAATTTGAACATGTTACAATCAGTCTAGCTCTTACTGCTCCCAAAAAGGTTCAGCTGAAAATTCTGCATGGCTGGAGTGGGGTTGGAGGAGTTTGGTTAAATATGCAAATGGTAGATAAAGTTTGGGTTTCTCATGACCTCGGGCTCTGGGTGGGACTCCACTCCTGAAGCTGGCAGATAGCAGGACAAGACAGTGGCAGAGACACATGAGAGTCACCCTGCTGCTCTATTTGACCCCTTTGGACTTCTGCAGAGCCCCCTACAGCTCTAGTCCTCATTAATACAAACTTCTCAAGTCCTTTATTAGTTGCTTGAATAGCTAACATACTCTATTAATTCCAGTTAAAATGTTAATGGGTCGTAATGACTTTTAATTTGTTGCCACTCCCATATGAACTCCTACTTTTTAACCCAAGCATTCAATGACTCCATCTAAAGACATGGTTATGGGGGGACTCCCCATTTCTTAGGAATCTAAGGCAGAAAAGGGACTTGCAGACACAAAGGGCTCAGGAGGAGAAGGGGGCTCTACAGGGCCCATGTGGCAGTTTGCATCACCAGCCTAACATTTGCTGCCAATCCAATCATTTTTCCTCTTTCCATTCTCCAGGAACACATTTTTCAGAGACAGCAAAGATCGCTGTCAAAGTAGCTGGCCCAAGAGGATTCTAATGAAAGGGCTCAGAGACAGGATCTATGGTCAACACAAGGGGTCCGTCATCCTCTCAATGACTCCCACTGCAACAAGAGCCTCTACGTGACTTTGTTAGCTCTAACAAACAGTCCTCTGAGGGCCTGAGTACAAGGCTTTCTCTATAAAGGAAATACAAGTTTCACCATTTTCTGGGCACACATAACGACTCTCCCCTGGTAGTTTCAGAGGATTACTGAGTGCCACGGATGAGAGCATGAGCCACCTAATAGAAAACCGAAACAGTTTCTTCTGCACCTGTTTTTAGCAGTGAAGTTGGTCTGACCTGATGAATGTAGGACCACATCAGTACCTGGATGACATCCTGCATGCCAAGGGTGTAGTTGATTGAAAGGCAGAAAGCAGGGAAGAAAGATGCCAGAGAGTTTCTTCTGGCTTTAGGGGGTGATCTTTCCAATGAACTAGAAGCTAGTCAGGAAACCCTGGCCTCTGCTGTAGCCCACATCCCATGTTATAATTAGTTACTTGAGTAACTTCCTCCTGAACTGTGAGCCGCTAGAGGGCAGGAAATGAGGTGTCTCTTGGCATGTCTAGCCCCCAGCACAGAAACTGGCACAAGTGAGATGAGCAAAGAACAGTGTGGAGTGATGAAGTGGTCAGAGAGGTGACTGAGGTAGTGACCTGCCCAAACCAGCTATTCTTTTTCTTACCCATTCTTATTCAGTTATCCGGCCACTCATCTCAAAAACAAAGCACGAAATAACAGCTCACACACCTCCTGAGCCACCTGTCAAGCAAGACAGTGGGAAAGGACTAGGCCCTTAGAAAACTGGGAGGCAGGCTGGCCAGAACACACAGGCAGCCAAACTGATGGGAAACCCTCCTTGTCGTCTTTTCCCTGCCTCTAGCTGATAAAGAGACAGTGATGCCCCACACTGTGCTCAACCTCAGGGTCCCACACACCCACCCACCTCCAAATGTGATAGGAAGTAAAGATGCAGGGGCTTCGCGAGGGGCTGGGAAGGAAACAAAGCTCTGTGCTGTAAGCTGGTAGGTCTCTGGGGGAAAGACATCTGCTCCTGGCATGCAGAGGAGGCTGATGCAGACAAGCCTCCACCGCTCCGCGCTCCTGTCCTGCTCCCTGGGCAGGGTGATGAGAACTATCCCTGCAGAGGTGAGCTCATCCTGCCTCCTAGCCCAGTGCACAGCTAAGCCCGGCAGACCCCCAGCTTGGAAGTTTCCCTCCTACTCCTCCTTGCTACACAAGAGGCAGAAGCACTCTGAGCACAGGCAGCGCTTCGCTGGAAAACGGAAAGGGCTCTCCTGTCTCTGTGTGGCCCTGGAAAGACTTGGCTGCTACCAAAGCATCCTCCCCAGGTCCCTCAGTGTGGTCTTGGGGACACTGCCAACCTGTTACTCCCCTTCATGTGCAGGTGCTGGCCAGGCAGTTGGGACATCCATGTAGCTTCTCCAGTAAGCCTAGGGCCCTTCATAAACTAGATGGTCATTTCTGGAAAGTTACATTTCCTGATTTCTGGAATGGTTACAATTAGAGCCAGGAAAAGAATTTAAAAAGAGGTAATTATGCAATTCCAGTAAAACTTCACCGGGCCCTTCCCATCTCAGGCTAGCAGTTGGTGCAAAATGTAATTGGAACTGAACTGTCCAAGGCTGGAGAAGAATAAAATGTTCTGCATGGGAACATTACCCCTTTTGGGAGCCATATTTTTCTAGAAGGCTTTTGATCAAGATAGGAGGAAGAGACCATATCACCTTGTCTATAGATTAGTTGTGATTGTACTATTTTCTATGATAATGGGTGTCTGTTTGTCAATATGTTTTTGTACTTTTATGTTTCTAAAATAAAAAAAAAAAAAGATAGGAGGAAGGTTTTGATTTTGCTTAAGGAGGGCAAGAGCTGGTGGGGGGATAAAGCCCCCCACAGTCAGCTCCTCCAGGACAGAGGCCGGCTGGCCATTGTAGATACTACAGCCAGTCCAGTGGGAGCCCAAGTTCCTAACCAGGACTTCAAGCCTTTTGCTAACTCGAATCGAAGGTTCCAGTCTCGGGCAACAATTGGCCCAAGATGACTGCCTGGAGGAGGTGGTTTTTCGCGGGCTCACTACCTCGCTCACAAATTGTAATCAGCATTTCCACCGAAGTTGGCCTGTCTTGGGCATTTCTTGCCCCCTCCCTTCTTCCCCCTCTCCTAATTCGCCAACTGCTGAATCGTCTGTCTGGCGGAAACCGCCTCCTTGCCGCACGCTGGGGGCTGTCCCCAGGTGTTGGTCTTTGTGTAGAGAAAACTTTGAGAGGAAGCGAGGGCTCTGGACAAAGAGCTAGCGGGAGGGCGTTTGCCAGCCAGCGGGGTGCGCTGGGCACTGCGCGCGCTTCCCTGGGCTCAACTCGCCCGGCCGCTCGATGCCCCGAGCCCAGCCTTCCTAGGCCGGGAGTGGCAGCCTCCCCACGCCCTTGGGAGCTGAGAGAAGCCAGGGCGGGCAAAGCCCAGGCGAGCAACTGGACGCTGGAGTTGCCGGGAGGAGGTGAAGAGAGACGCAGAGCAAAGCTGTCAAACTGCGCGCGGAGCCGGGCGCGGGGCGGGGTAAGGGAGGGGACGCGAGGGGCGGGGCAGGCAGGAGCCCAGAGGGAGCGAGCGGGCTCGCAGCGCCGGAGCAACCCCTGTCTGTCGCCGCCGCCGCCGCCACCGCCGGCCGGGACTCTCCCGGAGCGCAGGGTCCGCCCGGCTCCGCGTGGCGCGCGAGGCTCCGCGCCCGCCGCCGCGCCCTCCAGCTCCGCTCCTTGGCCGGCCCGCGCGGGTCCCGGCGGGCTCCTGCTCACCATGCAGCTGCAGTTCCGGAGCTGGATGCTGGCCGCGCTCACGCTGCTGGTGGTCTTCCTCATCTTCGCTGACATCTCCGAGATCGAAGAAGAAATCGGGTAAATAGCTGCGCCCGGGCTCCGGCTACGAGCCCCGCCGGGATCCCCTTTGCACCCGTGCTCTGCCCCCCCACTCGCTTTGTGTGCGCCGCGCCCCCCTGTCGCTTGGTGGAAAGGCAGGGAGCGGTTTGGACTGGGGGTGGCAATGCCGGGGCCCGGGACGGTTTGGGGGGAGGTGGTGGGGGCGCGGCTGCCGTGGGTGTTCCTGGGCGGGGTGCTCGGCAGCCCCCAGCCGCCCCACGCAGGGGAGCGGACTCGCCCACCCGATCCCCTTCTCCGGGTGTCGGAGTACAGTGTGGCCGGGGTCGAGGGAGGGCGCCGGGGAGTGTCTCAGGCGGGCGGAGGGGCCGAGCGTGGAGGGAGGCAGGAGTTTCTTTGTCTCCTGCTCGGCCGCTTTCTCGCCTTGGCAAAGTGGGCAGGGGGCGCGCGGGGATCTCTGAGCAGGGGGAGGGGATCCCCGAGCCCGAGCACAGGACTAGGGCTGTGCGTGAGCTCCCGGGAAGGGAAATGTCCCCCGTACACCGGCACACAACGCACACGCCTCCTGCCTGCCCGCGATCGCGATCGGGTGTGGGGACCCGCTCCGCGAGAGGCGGGGCGCGCGGGGCTGGAGGGAGCCCCCCGCCTTCCCCCGGGTCTGGACGCGGCCAACCCGGCGACTGCACGGGCAAGCCCGGGTTGCCGCGCGCTCGCTGCGCAGAGACAGAGACGTTTCGGGAAAGTCTGTGCCCCCGCCCAGTGGGCTTGGGCCCTCAGGAGCGCGATAGCATCCCCAGGTTCTCTCGATCTCTCCAGAGGCGGGGCGGGACCGCGACCTCCAGTTCCTCCTGCTCCGGACTTCCCGGGGCGCTCACTTGCGGCGCGGGACGCACCCCTCGGCCCAGAGTCCCGGAGGCTGATTTCCTGCCGCACCCCACAGCCTCGGACGCCGAGCCCAGCCCCTCTCTGGAACCTCCGGAGGCGGTGGACGGGTGCGGGAAGATCTGGAGGGTTCTGGGGAGGCCTGACAAGCCGAAGGTGCCTTCTCAGAAGCTGCCCAGAGATTCCCTTCCCCTGTGGGATCAGCGCGGAGCCGAAAGCCTTGCGTGTGTCCCGCGCCTAGCGCGCCCCTTCTTTGTCCCCTTGGCATTTCATTCATCACCAATGCGCACTGAGGACCCACCATTCTGTTAAGCCCCTGGAAAAGAAGAAGCGGTCCTGAGCCCAAGATGCCCAGGAGCTAAGGACCGGACCGTGACCTGGGGGCAAGCGCCACTTCCTGCTCTTCTGCTCTCCCTGCCCCTGCCCATCTCTGCAACCCCACAATTCCTTCTGTGGCCTCCACTGTGCCTCGAGAATCCCACTCCCTGCCACTTACTCCTCCATGTCCTCGGTTTCCCCAAAAGCTCGGAAAACTTTCAGAAATGTGGTAGACTTAATATGCAAAGTGCCACGGCTCCCACGCAGAGCCAGAGAAACAAGCTACTCTCTTCTCTGCTCCTCGTCTGGAACTCTTGGGTCAGAGAGGAGAGGGAAGGCAAGCCTGGGTTGACAAGGACGCTGTCCAGAGGTCTTCCCCAGGGGTGCGCTGGACAGGTCCACATCACTTGCTGACCTTTGAGGATGCTATGGGGAGGGACCAATAGCTGTCTGTTGTTCTGCTATAAAAATGCAAGCACCGCTTTCCTACAGGTATTCCTAGCTCCTCCGTTCCCTGAACTTTTCCTAAATGCCAGGAACTTAGAATTTTTGAAGTGCAGTCAGGAGATCAGTTGGCATGTACTGCACTTTCCTACCACATGCTTTGGAAACCTCCACTCCCCATATCAAGCTGTTCCAGCAGGGTACAGAGGCTAGAACTCCAAGGCCTGAGCTTGGAAGGGCATTTCCAGTCAGAGGAGGAAGGGAACACCCAGGACTGTGCTGTGTGAATGCCTCCCCTACCAACTGTTCCATTTGGGCCCCAGAGATGGGGGAGGGCTGGTTCTTCTTTTTATACTGCCTCTGCCTGGGCTGATGCTAGGCCAAGCGGGTGAGCTTTGGCATCTGCCTTCCCACTGCCTCTGGTCTTCAGGCTGAACATAGGCTTGGCCTGTCACTACACAGGCCTGAGACACTACCTTCTGTCAGGCTGATATGACAGTCTTGGGACCCTAAATGCCATGGGATAGATCCAGATCATTGCTCCAATCCCACCCAAAGTGAGCCGCACTTCTCTTTTACCCAGAGGAAGGGAAATGTGCCTAGGATTCACCACGGCTGGGGAGGAAAGATGTGAGGCAGAGGATGAGAACCCCACAGGAACCTTCTAGCTACTTACAAATAAGTTTTCAACACACAGTTGCTCACTTAATCCCTGCAACCACCCCAACTTGGAGTAGCTAGGCCTGCATTAGTCAGTTCCCAACACAGAGGGCAGCGAGGGGTGGCAAGAGAGCTCTGTTGCCCTCCCTGTCTGTCTTCCTGGAAAGCCTTGAACACTGGTGCCCTCACACATGCCCTACCTACCCTTCTCCATCTTGCTCCAACCTGGAGCTAGGCAGGATCCCAAATTCCCAGCCAGAGTCAGCTCTGGGAGAGAACAGTGCTTCTGTAAAAGAATGACAACAGACAGAGGGACCCTGTGACCTGTTGGGCAGGAAGGAAAGATGGAGGAACCACTTTTGGGGTACATGTTGGAAGGATGAAGGAAAGGGAAGGAAAAGGAGAGAGAAAATCACACATGTATTGTCTGCAGGAATAAAACTGATGTCCACTTTTCCAAAGCTCTCAATTCTCTTTCTTAGAAAATGAGGCTTTTGATGTGGTGGCCCCAGAGGTCCTGTCCTGCCCAAGGAATCATGTGCCTCGTGGTGAACGCCGGACTTTCTTTGAGGGCTTTGCTTGAGACCCATCTCTTTTCCTAAGCTATTACTTTCAAAGTTCCATTTCTGACTCTTGCTCCCACACAGCTCAGGCTGAATGAGGAAAGGAAGTGTAGAAAGACAATTTATCTGTGGGACACCCAGACAGCCCTGCCTGGCAGCCAAGGAGCACATTGAAATCTAAGTCAGCAATTGGAAGGGGCTTTGCTTGAACCCCATGCTCAACTCATGCAGCCTCCCAAGTTTGAAAACCAGTTGGCCCCAGTTGTAAGTGAAACTCTTCTGGTTGTTCCCTGAGCTTTAGTCTGGAGTGTAACCTCCGTGAGGCAGGTGTCGAGCATGCTTACTGCTTCCCCAGAATGGACACACAGAATGGATTCAGTAAATGTCTATTGGGCTAGCCATGATGCTGCATGCCTGGAATCCCGGCTTCTCAGCAGGCTGAGACTGGAAGACCACAAGTTCAAGGCCACCCTGGGCAACTTAGTGAAAGACCTGTCTCAAAATAAAGAAAATTTGTAAAGGTTGAGGATATAGCTGAGGGCTCTCTGGGTTCAATTCCCAGTACTGGAAAGAACAAAATCGTATGTGTGTTAGATGAATATCCTTCCAAGTGTGATACTGGTCATACATTTTGTCCTCAGGCAAGACTGAGACTCATAAACTGTTAGGACAGGAAGGGTTCCAGCTGTAGGAATCTGCCCTCCTGTTATCAATTGGGGTTAATTTGCTCTGAGACGTAACATCACGTCTAGGATCATGCCCTGGCTGGTTATAAGTGGGACAGGTTGTACAGGTCTTCTCTTCTGTAATCCAGTGCCTTTGTGCCCGAATCAACTATCGTCGTCATGAAAGAGCTACAGAGCTCTGGTTAAAGAAGAAATAAGCAGCCAGTGATAATAATAGCAATCATGACGATGACGAAGATGACAGTGATGGTGAGCATGAGCTGAACGCCTGCTGGGAGCCAAGTGCTATCTCAGGTTCTTCAGAGATATTAACCTGTTCCTCCTTGCGGCACACACCAGGCCTGCCAAGAACTACTGTGGGCTGAGCCCTGTCTGCGATAATTACTCATAGCGCTCCTTCACTGAATCCTCACCAAACCCTCTGAGCTGGTTCTGTTGCTATCCCCAGTTTATTGCTAGAGAAACTGAGACTAAAGAGGTTATATGACTTGGAAGTTCCTGACCGCAGCCTACAAACAACGAAAAAGGAGTTAAGCCGCCCAGGAAGGAAATGATTCAGAGAAGCTGGCAAGCTAGCAGGATGGTCCAGAGTTTATATCTCCCAGTTACTTAGATTGAGAAAAGTTGAATGAAGTGGACTGCAGAGAGACTCAAGACTCGTTCCCCACCCCCAAGGTATCCCCCTGGTCCTGCCAAGTTCAGCGCCATGCTCACACTAACCTGCCATGAGTATGAGCATCCCAGACTCACAGGTGGAGCTTTGGCCTAAATCTTCTGGAGGAGGGGAAGCTCTCACCACATTGCAAGGCTGATTCTCAGGTCGGTTGTATGGACCTTCCTTGCTTCTATACACTGTGCAGTTGGGCGTTCAGGCTCCCGACTATACAGTTATCTAGTAACTGGCCCCTTTCTGCCACTCATCTGTGGGAGTGAACCTCTGACCAGTCATAATCCATGGCCAGGACCCGGCCAAGCATCAAGCCTTGTCTTGGAAAGTAAGAAGCGAAAGGGACTAGCTCTGATCAGTGAGCAGGCAGCAGCTACTGCCATCAGTTGAGAGGGAGGCAAGGTGGTTATGAAAGAAGGTGGCCTTGACCAGTGGCGGTCTGGGCACCTTGTAGGGAGAATATATGTTTGCTCAAAGTGATGCAAGTTTTTTTTATTGGGAAAAAGTTCATTTTTCTCCCTCATCTTCGTATATGTCACTCAAGTATAAACACAAATGGAGGATAAAAAAGAGGCGATCTGGTTTTAACTTAGTTGCTCCAAGTCTTTGTTGCCAACTGTTCCTAGCATTGAATTTAAATTGTAAATAGATTTTCATCCTAGAAACCAATTCAGAACTCAAGGCCTCTTTCCCCCTTGCAAAGCAGGGTTGCTGGATTTTAAAATTGTTGAGGTTTTACAAATTGGGAGTGTTGTAAATTGCAAATTGTAAATATTTTTCAGAGAGAGAGTACAACTCTAGCAAAGCTTTCTTTGCTTTTAGCAAGGGATACAAAGACATGCATGACCTAGCCCTTCCCTCCCTCTCCAGTCTCTATAGGCTCAGAGCCATTCTGTGTTGCTCACAGCTCTGTAAATTGAACCCTGATTTCATACCTCGGTGCCTTTGGTTTTGCTGGTTCTCTTTTCTGGAAAACACACACACACACACACACACACACACACACACAGGCTATCTTTCCTGCTGCTTCTGTCCTGTCTCTAGTCCTTCTCTCCCCTTGTTGTGCCATCTCTTCCTTCAAGGCTGAAATCTGGTATCATCACCTTGGCCATGCATTGCCAGGCCCTACCCCTTCTCAGTGTCGGTTAGTTGTCCCTATGTGCACCCTTAGTGTCTCATCATGCCAGCATCCTATAAAGACACAGTCCACAATTACATTTTATTTATCCCTCCATCCTGGCCCCTAGTGATAAGTATGTAGTTTACACAATGAAGCCCATAGAGTATTTTCTGAATGAATACACTTGGGCTGTGGCATAGCAAAAGTAAGCAGGGAGTCTCTCTGCTCCTACAAAGTCCAAGCTCTTCAAATAACAGTGAACACCCCTGGCTTGGCCTTCAGGCCACTGCTTTACCCATGTGTCCAACACGGAAGGCACAGCCTGGCTGTGACATTGTTCATTGGCTCACGGTGCTGGAGAGCAGGGCAATGGGAATAAAAGCCCCTTTCTAGCTTGTGAAACTGGAGGACCAGTGTGTTTTGCCACTGCCGATTCAGATAAAAAGAAAAGATGTACAGTCCAGACTGGAAGCTTCTGCTCACCCTGCACTGCCCAGAGTGCCACTGTGGCTGCCCTCCCCTGGCCTGCCCCGTCACTGCCACCCTGCAGACTCCTGTACCAACGCTGAGAAGACCCGGGACACGGGCCAGCTGTTTGCTCCCGAGGGCCCTGGTCCCCAGAATGGACTCAGGAAGGGGAGTGTTGGAGACGTGGTGGGTGTAAGAAGCGTGAGGGCCTCTGGAAGTGTGTGTATCCCTCACAGAGCACTCCAAAGTGCTATTTTTATTTGAGACACTGGTCCGTCCAAGGAAATGGTGCTGCTCCCAACCAGGGCAGCTGTGCAGGTCCTAGGTAATCTCCCAGAAGCAGCTCTCCCTGCTGCTTCAAGTAAACAGGAGACTGACAGACAGACAGATGGCAGGGTGCACAGGAACGTGCATGCCACCCCCGGGGTGAGTCAGGTGGCTGTCTCCTGCTGCGGTGAGGCGCCGTCCCCTGTGGCTGACTGACTGCCGGTCTGGGGCCAGCTTGCCTTCTCTCTGGTGCTGGGGCTTGTCCTTAAGCATTGAGATTAGTCACTCCCCTGGGTGTCAGCTGGACCGGTTTTAAATTCTCCCCAGTCCCTGCAACTCGTCACCGCCTCAGAAGCTGCCTGGTGTCCTGATGGGACCCGTTAGCCCCAGCGTTTTCTCAACCTCAGCTGTCACTAACTTCCAGTTCACCGTAGTATGGAGAGAGCAGCTCCACCAAAAGAGCTGTTGTCCGGACATGACACGTGTCTGTATTACACGTTGGCAGCTCGGGCTCCTCCCAAACATTTGCATGAGCTCCTGGGGTCCTGGTGCATCCCCCGTGGAAATGCGGCATCCCGCCTTGCTGCACAGGTGTCTGCTTGCTTGAGTTCCAAAACTGTCCCAAGTGAGAGAGACGCTGTCTCTGTCAGGTGGCTTCCCAGCGCTTTCTCATTGAGGAACCCAGAGGCACTGGGTTCTGCTTCCTGGTCCCTTTGAAGGATCAAGCTGCAATTCCTCCTCCTGTTGCCGCTGAGTCAGTTGCTGGAGGTTGAAACCATCCCCAGGTCCATGGTCCCCAAATACTGATGTGCATATCTGTGTCAGTCCAAAAGGAGAAAGCAACGGAGAAAGAGCAGTGAGCCAAAAGAGTTCCGTTAGTTTCAAGTTGCCAACTGCACTGTCTGAGAACCCTCCATGCACTGAGGTGATGCTCCTTTTTCTTTTGAAGACTAAGATGTCCTTCTAAGATCAAGATGTCCCTTTATTTAAAAAGAGGGCGGTGGCAGAAGGCACCTGTAATGCTCTTCCTTGGCCAAAGAGGTTGGTCACTGATGATGCCCATCCCCAAGGTTTTGGAAGTGTTACTCACAT
The DNA here is from genome assembly GCA_004027595.1 of Dinomys branickii. Lineage (NCBI taxonomy): Eukaryota > Metazoa > Chordata > Mammalia > Rodentia > Dinomyidae > Dinomys > Dinomys branickii. Next base: position 75,390 of record PVLD010007110.1, on the reverse strand, counting down.
CCTGGGGTCCGGGTCCTCAAAGCACACTGAGGTATGACTTAGATCGCAGAGCATGCCCCCCACACAGCTCCTGCCCCATGAAGGCTGCTGCCTGCAGAGAATCACAGCAGCGGCATTTTCCTGTGTATGCTCAGTGCCCAATCATACCCTAAGTACTTTAGCAAATTTCACCCCTGCAGGCCTCCCCACAGTCCACTGAGGTCCAGGTTGTTTTCATCTCTGTTTTGCAGATGAGAAAACTGAGGTACAGAGCAGTTAAACAGCCTGGTTGAAGTTATACTGGCTTGGAAGGTGCAGGGCTGGTATTTGAACCTAGGCTCTAGAGAACAGGAAGAGCAATCCAGAGGTGATATATTAAATGATACTCAGTGAAGAAAATATGCAGGAGTCTGTGAGAGAAACCACAGAAGCAGCAAAGTTGAAGGATGCTCGGGACAGCATGCCAGGGCCCAGGCCACCATGGGATGCAGCAGCTGAACTGATGGGTACAATTTGGGAATGCCAGGTTCAAAACGCTTTAATGTAGGGTGGGGGCACTGGCCCCGCACCCTCGCCCCATCCCTCTTTTCAAGCTGCCTCCTGGTCTCCAGCAGGTCTGCACAGAAAGCACTGGAGTGCAGTTGTTTGACCATCTCATTAGGAGAGAGACACAGACATCAGGAGAAGAGAAAAACAATACACATGGTTAAGCCATTTCCTTCTAGGGAAAGACAGGATTTGCGCTGTCTGCTTCCACAGGCTGGTGGAGCCTGGTGAGGAAGGGAGGAAGGGAGGAAGGAAGGAAGGAAGGAAGGAAGGAGGGAGGGAGGGAGGGAGGGAGGGAGGGAGGGGAGGGAGGTGGGGGAGGGAAGCCCCACTTCCTAGGAGCTGAGCCATCTGCTGAGTGCTCACGTCTATCATCTCACTCAACCCTCCCCACCACATTCTTTGCCCATTTGCTGAACAGGAAGTGGAGGCTCAGCAAGGTCCCAACACTTGCTAAGGTCACACAGCTAGCAAAGGCAGAGCTAGGACTGCAACCAGCCTTGCCTACACACACCCCACAAGCTCTGGGCTACATGTATGTATCCCAGGTTTTTGCTATACCTCCAGCCCCCTCCCTGGACCTCCTCCACTCTGTTCCACCTTCCATGCCATGCAGGGTTGTGCAGAGATGCTGGGAACTTTTGAGGCCGTGGAGAAGACTCTGGAGGCACACTCCCCCCAACACAATGGCAGCCATTATCATTGGATGCCACATTTCCATGACACTGAGGAAGGGACAGGCACACCTGGACTCTGCCCACGGGGTGTGACTGCATGCTATTGGGTTTCTCCATCTCAAGTTTCTAGAAAAGAACATTGGCTGCAGTCAGAGAAAGGATACCAGGGTTGGCTCACACCTTTCTTGGTAAATACCGGCATAGCTTAAATCATGAAGGTGGAAGATGTCTGGCAAACATGAGTTGGTAAAGTGATAGGGCTGTTAACTTTTGTGTGTTCTGGTCCTGTAAGCAACAAAACCCTTTGCATTGCACCTGAGTTTCCCTGCATTTAGGACTTCACTCAGATGGATTCTGGATGGTGCCAAACTCTGCCCTCATCAAAATGTTAGTTGCCAGCAGAAGCAAAGAAAGGAAATCCCAGGGGTGCTCTGCCAGGGACTGGGTGCACCATCCCCCAGGGAAAGACCAGTGAGGCTAGCCTTGGTGGTAGAGCAACTCTGTCCCCAACCTGCCAGTGCTGCCCCCTCCCTGGCTCTAACACCCAGCTGTGCCCAAATGACTCCATGTACATGTTCCAGCTATCACCTGCAGCCTTACTTCTACTCATAAGGACCGAGGTGTCCCTGAGCTGTACTCCCTGCTCAGGCTGCGGGCCAGTGGGCCATCTGCAGCAGCTGCAGCTGCTGTCTGCATAGTCTCTGGGGAAACACATATGACCTGTGTGAACTCAGGCAGGTGTCTTCACCTTTCTGAGTCCCAGTTTCCTAATCTGTAGAATGGGTTAATAGTCTCCAACTCACAGTGTTCTGAGGATTATGTACAAATGATTACACACAAATGTAAAAAGGTGCAGCTACTAACAGAAAACAGTAAGATAGTTCTTCAAAAACTATAACATGGAATGAATTACCAGTTATCCAACCATCCCTTTTCTGGGTATATAGCCAAAAAGTTCGAAAGCAGAGACTCAGCTAGATAGTGTATAACCATTCTGGAAGCAGCATTATTCACTACAGCCAAATCACAGGGGCATCTATCCATTGACAGATGAATGAGTAGACACAACGTGGCCTGTACATGCAGGGGAACAGTATTCAGCTTTAAAAAGGAAGGAAATTCTGACACATGCTACAGCACAGGCAAACCCAAGGATGCAATGCTAAGCGAGATAAACCAGGTACAAGAGCACAGATGTTATATGATTCTGGATGCGTGCAGTACCTGGAGCCGTCAATCCTCCAAGACAGAAGTGTCAAGTGTCAGGGGCTGGGGGTGGGGCGTTATGCTTAGTGAATATAGTTTCAGTTCTGCAAGATGAACTAGTTCTGGGGAGGGATGGTAGCAGTGCTGGCTGCACAATGCGAGAGTGTTTAACAGCACTGAAGAGCACACTCACAAATATTTAAGGCAGGAGGTTTTATGTTATGTGTATCTCTCCACAATTTTTTGAATACGCACGCAAATGAAAGCAGCCAGAAGAATGCCTGGCAGGTGCTCAAGACATGTTGATTTATTTTAAGAGCACAGTTGTGCTTTTTAACAAAGCAGCATTAAAGTGAGTATTATTTAATTTAAGAAATAATATGGTGCCAAAAAGCATGGTAGGGAAGGGTTAGAGGAAGATGAGGCGGAAGGACAGACACACGCAGTACTTTGCTGCCAGTCTGTCTGTATACGCTCGCTCGCTCACTGTCTGGAAGTGGCCCAGACACTCGACACCTGGGGTTTCGGGACAGTCAGTGGAAAGCGCAAGCCCATGCTCTCTCTGGATCACGTCGTCAGGCCTGGCCAGCCTGCTGTCTACACTCAGGGAAGGACTCGCGCTCTGAAAGGCCTATGCGCAAGGACAGCACAGAGCGAAGGGGAGGAGGGAGGAGGATGCTGAGGCTGAGACTGCCCTGGCCGTGCCCCTCCCAGATCCACTTCCTGCTGTCCCTTTCCTAGTCACCTGCAGAGAAGCCTCAAAACCAAAACTATGCTTTGGGCTCAAAGAGAGTTTCAAAATGCTGACCCCAAAACATGAAACCCTGCAAGGCTGGGCAGAGCCAGGCTCCAGCTGTGTCCTTCCTTCCGGGCTTAGCCCCAGAGCGCAAGTGAGCAGGGCTGAGCCAGCAGGTACTGTGGCATCTGGTAGGCATCCCTAACGGAACACTCACCTGACATCAGAATCGCCTCCCGGGATTATTAAGTATAGGCCACAGGGCCACACCCCAGAGTGTTCTGGGGCCTGAAAATTTGCCTCTTGGACAAATTCCTGGTGAGACTGCTACTGGTAGGCCTTGTGACAGCCATGCTTTGAGAACCACTGGGCTAGAGTCTTCTTACTTGAAGTGTGATCCTCAGACCAGTCACACAGGCGTCATCCGGAAGCTTTGGTAGACGTGCTGAACCTCAGGTCTGTGAAGTCTAGCCATGCATGGTAATAGACCCCGGGCAATGACCGAGTACACTCTGCTGGTGGGAATACCCTTGTGTCCTTGCATAAGGATAGTTTAGCCAACCCCAGACTGTATATTGACACGGCGGTCCCCTAAGATGACAACAGTGCCAAGAAACTCTTATCAGTTAGTATTTCTACTGTACTTTTTCTGTGTTAGATATATAAACACTTACCCTTGTGTGCCACTGCTTACCATGTTCAGTAATGCACTGTTCAGGCTGGTGGGCCCGGTGCAGTTGGCTGTAGCGTTTGGCATCAGTGTGGAGCAGGCTACACCATTGAGATGGCTAAGTACGCTCTGATGTTCACAGGACCAAACCGCCTAGCAGTACACTTTGCAGAACACACCCATAGTTAAATGACAAACACATATAGCTGTAATTATTTTTCCTGACTTCTCCACTGCTCCTGGCCCAGGAGGGACCCTGCCTCTTCTCACCAGGGGAAATTTGTCCATATAACTCCACTGCCCAGTGCATGGTCTCAAATGAAAAGTAAACAATAATTTCTATTAAAGCCATCTGTGGAATGCCCAAGTATGCACCAGGAGCTCTTCATATACTGTATCAGTTCATACATATTTATTATTTTAAAAGCCAGAAAAGCCCGTTTTATGCACAGATAAACTGAGACTCCAGTAGAGTAACTGCTTCATAAACACAGAAAAAGGACCCAAGATTGTCAGGGTCTAGTTGGCTGTGTTCATGGGTGCCTGGGGTTTAGCCAGTGAAGCAGCCTGATTCCCTCCCTTCATCCTTCCCAGTGAGGGCATGAGCATGCATGAGATAAGGCAAGTAGAAATTTTAACCAAGGGCCACACGGATTTTTCTCAGTGAGGCTAAGGAGGCTACAGCATGACCAGAAATGGCTTTGATGTACCTTATGGACGTTTCCAGAGAGCTGACAGCAAAGCTCTCCTCAGCTGTGTCCCTGAGCCCCTTGTAAGCCTGGCAAGGCTGTGATCATTCACACGGCAAATGGCCTCCCTTCACAGTTGGCTCAGAGAAAGAGTTCCACTAAGTCCCAGGGCTTCCTGAGCAGATCTGGTGGCCCACCCAGTTGCAGTCTCATCCCCAAGCCCCCCCCCCATCACTTCTAAAAAGCAGAGGAATTGATAGGGGAGGCCTCTAGGGAAAGTGGGGGTCAAGTATAGGGGAACCTTTTAAAACCCATCTGCTCTTCCACATAAAGACAGGGCAGGCTGGCAGCCAAGAACTTCATTGTATTTATTCTTGCTATTTCCTTCTATTTGGGGCAAAGGATATTGGTATTCTATTTAGGGCAGTGATATCAAGATGGCTTCAGTGATAAATCCATTTAAGTTTTTAAGTGCATCAATTTAAATACAAGGATTAAGTCAATGAAGTCAGGTTCGCAAAACATGTGAAGGTAGACTCAGGAAATGAATGAAGTTTGTGAAATGAAGAGCCAGCGCTACTCCTTCGCCAAGGCCATTATCTGCCTGATGATAACAAAGCTGTGACAAGTCCTTGCACAACTTCCATAGAGGGTGAATGAACTCCTCCTCCAGAAGGTAACTAGTTCCAGAAATGGTTTATTACCATATTTGGAAAATTGCTCAGCGCACTTCAAAAAAAAAAAATTCAGTGAGACAATCTTTTCGATGATTTAAATGATGTGCACCATCACTTCTCTGGGAGAGGCTGATCTTGTGCCACTCCTTGCACAGTGCCTGGCGGAGTAGGTGCTTTTTAGAGAACTAGGAAATGAAGGCAGGAAAAAAAGAGTTAGTTTCTTGAGGGAGGTGCAGAAAGTCGCTTGTCACCTCCATTCTGGAATCATTTGCACACTTCTTTCCATGAGAAGGAGAGAAGTGTGGAAAGGGAAAGGTGTTGTGTACCTACCTGCAACTGCCTGACCTGAAATCCATGGATGTCTTGTTTTGTTTTGTTTTTTGTTTTTTTTTTTTTGCGGTACTGGGGATCGAACTCAGGACCCTGCGCTTGCTAGGCAAGCGCTTATTCCACTGAGCTATATCCCCAGCCCCTCCATGGAGGTCTATGTCGTTCGTAGATAAAGCTCCCTCCCCTCCTTCCCTGTTCCATCAAGAAAAACCAGCTTGCCTGAGATGGTCACTTGTGATGTCAGTGTGGCTAGTTTGAGAGCTGCCTGGGAGATTAGTACAATGAACTTCTGGCTGTATCTGGATGGGACTTGAGGACATGACCTTGGCGACTGTATCTGGCCCCGCCCCTGTCCTCTTTGGCTTTTTCTTGCTCGGTTGGCTTCTAGTAGCTAATGAAGTGAACATCCCCTCCCTCATGTTTTTGCCTTGGAAGCAGCCAACCGTGGATTGGAACTTCTCAAATCATGAATGATCCAAAATAGACTCCTTCTCCTTGAAGCAGTATGTGTCAAATACTTTGTCCTGGCAATGGAAAAGTGATTAATACACCACTATTTAAGTAAGTATTTTTAGCAGCCTGATTCATGGTACTACACAGGCTTTATACACAGAACCCAGAAGACCAGAGGGATGTGGCCAGACTTGGGAATCAGGCGAGCTGGCTCCTGGCAGACTGAGATCTCCCTGATAACAAGGAGATTAATAAGGGTCTGCTGCCTCCTCGATCCTGGAGCATGGAAGAGGGTTTTTAAATCAGTGCTGGTCTGGCTGTCTTGCTGGTACCTAATCTTACCTTCTGAAGCTCAAACATTCAGGAGTTGAGATCAATTGAGATAAAATAGAGTAAGACGTGTTGACTTTTAGATTTTTAGTCTTCATCAGAGCCCCATTGTATACTGCTGTTTTATTTTCTATCTTAGAAATAGGTAGAGATTAGCCTTGTTCTGACTGGAGGAGGTTGCAATCTATTTTTGTTTTCATTCTCTTTTTTTTTTCCATCTTCCCCTGGATGGTTCACCATGAGTGAAGGATTCATTTCCACCCTGTTCATCTCTGTATACCCAGTACTATAAATGCTCAATAACTATTTCTCAAATGCAACATTTCAGCAAAGCCAGAAGTGTGCCCTGAGCCAGTCCGCTGGGAGAGCCAAGCTCTTCCCAGTGCCCCTGAGGAAAGTGTCAGGATGACTCGCTGGGCCCTGGTTCCTGGTCCCTGGTGCCTGAAACAGGGAACATTTTGCTATCTTCAAAGAGCTGTTGGACCAAAATGTGTCAGACACTTTACACCAGTGCTCACAAGCTCTGTGCTATGTGCAGGTAGCCTGCAAAGCCAGACATAGCACAGACAAGTGCTCAAGGAGACTGGTCTGGCCGGGGAGAAGATCTTGTGTGACAGTGAGAAATGTGTCTGCAGGGGAGAGTTTGGTGGTCTGAGCTTTGACTGTGGGCTTGCTACTAGCGGGCCACTGCCTGAAGGGCAGGCACATAGTTCTCTGTGCCTTAATTTCCCATCTCGAAAAAACAGTCTAGATGAACCCCTTGGCCTCCTCTAGCTCTGAGGCCTCAGAACTGTGCAACCATCCCAGCACATTTTGCTGTTGCGTGGAGTTTAGACTTCCCAGAAATAGCTAATCATTTTGCTGTGCTTCTAAATTCCTCACCCTGCAACTTTAGAGCAGGGCAATAAATAGGCATGGGTCTGTGTTCACCTACGACCTGCTTTATATGAAAGAGGGACAAAAAGGTCCAGTATAAAGGAAGAGGAAGATAAACCAACTGCTCAGCATCTGCTCCTTTCCAGGTGCTGCATTTGACACTTTCGCATCTCAGCAGAACCACCTGATACACTTGCAAGTTGGGACTCAAGAGTATCCCCACCACCCATGCCACTTAGAGAATCACTGTATTACAACAGGGTTGGTTTTATGGATAAATTGCACACAGTGGTCCATATTTTACAAAAACACCTGTGAGTGTAACAAGATATAGAATAGCTATTACCAAACATAGCTGTTTGGTGATTTTTGGAAGTCTTCTCTTTTTTTGGCTACAGGGAAAAATCATCACCAACAAATCTCTTGCACCTATGGTCCATCAGCCTAGCCCCTGACCTCCATGGTGAAGCCTGCCATGTAATGAAAGCAAAAAGGACAACTTTGTGTTTGTGATTCTGATGGTTCATGCTACACGTGCCCCAAGGAGGGGACTGGGTATGACAGAGACACTTCCAGAGAAAGCAAGGTCAGGCTAGTGCTTGAAAAGAGGGTCCAAGAACTTAGCTGGAAAAAGAATGGAGTTGCTGATCCAGATGTGGAGAAAGACCCAAACCAGGGAATTAGCAGCATACGAGGATCTGTTCCTTCATGTGGGGCTTGGTTGAAGCAGAAGTTTGTAATGGGTTGAGGTGGAAAAAAGGGTCAGAGCCAAGGTATGAAGACCAAGAACTCAGATTATCTGAGGGTGGCTTTTGTCTAACTTGAGGTCCAGAGGCCTCTTAAGAGTCTGCAGTTGTTTTCAGGAGACTTGTGATCCCACTGAATTACAGTAAAAGTTCCTCTGAGAAGAGGACCATACATTTCAAAGCATGATTTCAAAGCATTATCAAAGTGATGCAAGACCTCTTAGGAGAAGCTGCTATGGATAATTGGGACCCTTAAAGTGCTTTAAAAAGCTGAGTACAGACAAGGAGCAAGGACCTCAGAGGGAGCAGGACTGGGAAGACCACTTGCACTCTCGGGAGCAGCACTGAGGATATGGACTGGGGTGCAATCAATGGAAGGGTAGGACGAGCTGGTGGGTCGTGGTTGCAGAAAAGGGGTGACACCATTGCTGTCCACAGGGGACTGTTGGTAACATCTGAGAAGACAGCTGAGGCTTTTGTGGTGTAGGAATACAGAAGGACAGCTGTGTTTTAGGGTCCTTAGATGAGTTGCATTTTAAACATGATGACTTTAAGAAGTAAGTTCAGCTATGTGGAAATGAAGATCTTTACAAATCATTGAGTTTCCAATTGGGAGCTAAGAGGTCAGGCTGTGCATTCCCCTTTTATTAATATTTTGTTGTTGGTGGTGCCGGGTACCAAACTCAGGACCTTGTGCTTGTCAGGCAGGTCCTTGTGCCTCTGAGCTATATCCTCAGCCCCCATTCCCCTTTTATTTTACAGGTACAGCAACTAAGGCCAGAAATGAGAAGTAACAGGTCCATGGACACCTAGGTGGTAGTCAACTGGGAACTGATTCATAAGAGAATAACACGTAGGAGGGCCGGAGATGGAGGCCTGGAGCCACTTTTGAGGAGATGGTGGTAGAAGCTGTTAGTGGAAATGAAACTCCTATGGTAGCAAAGATCCCAAGCATGAAAGCCTGGGTCTCTGCCGTCACTCAGACTTGGAAGCAGAGACCAGGCTAGCAAAAGCTGTAGAGAAAGATAATCAAGGAGGTGAGAGGAGAACAGAGGCCAGAGCGGGCAGCAAGAGCAGCGTATGCTGCCAGCAGGCGGACCTTTCTGGACAAGGACACTCAAGGGCCCTTGGATTTGGTCCTCAGCAGGTTCCTGGTGATATTTGCAAAACCTGTTCTTTGGAATAGTGAGGTGAAGTGAGCTTCTAGAGAGAAGAGCCTGGCCTTGATACAAGTTCAAAAAGAAAGGTGAAGCAATTGGGGTGGAGGCAGGTAGCAGGAGAGCACACTACAAACAAAAGAGTGAATTTCTGAAAATGAGAGAAAGAAACAAAGAGAGACCAGGAAAGGGGGAGAGGCTCTATGAAAAAGCCACAACCTTGAAATGAAATAGGACCAACAAACAGTGGTGGGGAGGGGACAAGGTTAGATGAAGACTCAGAGACCATGTTTTAGGCGAGGAGGCCCAGGATATCGAGTTTTAAAGAAAGGCGCTGGATCCATTCACCCATCATGGCCATGCAAGGGTCTGCCTGAGACTCTTCCCACAGTGCTTTGCAAGCATGGTGTGCCCTTCTCCTGTAGGGTTCTGATAAATGCCACCTCTTAAAACAGGCTGTCCCTGCCCACTCCTGAGTACACCCTTAGCATGTTCTCTGCTTCTCATGCATTTCCTTCCTGGTACCACCCAAGGCATGGGCAGGTATTTATAACTCTTCCTTGCTGGAATCAGTGTGTGTGTGTGTGTGTCTCCAAATTACATTGCAAGCACCTTCAAATTGAACACTGTGTGTCTGCTTTCCCACTGTGACCCCCAGGCCCCAGCTTAGAGCCTGTCACATAGTAGGTACTCAATAAATGCATGGTAATTAGAACAAAAAGAAGTGGGGAGGGGAGCACAGCTATAACAACTTGCTTCTCAGAAGAGTTTTTGTAACAATAGTAAAACTAAAATAAGAACAGCACCTGCCAAGCTGCATATCTGTGTTCATTACCTCTCTCACTCTTCACAGTTTACTCATTTTAAGGAGTGAGGAAACTTCACTTTGCAAACTCTGCTACTTAGGGTTGCACTAGAGATCACACCAAAACACATCTTCTTTTCTGCTACCTCATTTCTTTTACAGTATTATGTCAAAGAAGTGCTTCTGTCAGGAAAACAGAGGACCTGGATCGCTCTCTTTAGCCTCCTGGGCAGGTGGTCCTCCGCCCATGATGGCCCAAAGCTCTGCTGGTTCCGAATGTGCCCCAGTGAAGCCCTTCAGGTGCTGCACTGTTTTACCAAAGGATTTCATCCATCCAGGGAAACAGGATCAAATCTCCCCCACCCACTGTGTTTATCTGGGGAAGTCAGCAAGTCAGGAATTCTCCTTGGCTCCAATAATTCTAAACCCCAAAGAAAGTCAGGCTTCCCACACACCCCCAAACTCCCACCCCAGGCTCACCTCAAGTCTTCTTTCTTGAAATTTTACACAGGAGATTGATGGTGGGAGAAGTAAGGAGGGGCAGAGGCCCGAGGCAGCCCCTCCTAGGAAGCCCCCAATGACGTTTGATCTATTGTCCCCAAGACACCCTCCAGAGGTGCTCTGCACTCCTCCCTGTGGCCCAACAGGCCTTTCTGCCTTTGCGTCCCCTCCCGGCCCCAGGAGGCCTAGGGGTCTGTGCTGATACTCAAGGCAACGGGAAAAACCAAGGAGGGGCTCCCTGCTCACCCCATGCTTGCGCCTCTCACCTGTGCATGTTTAGGACGGAAAGCGACCTCCCAGCCTTCTGCTGCAAGCTGAATCTCCTGTCTACATCTGCTGGCAACTTTCAAAGCACAGGGCCAGGATCCCCCCCAGGAGGAGGGCACAGGCATGAAGTCAGAGGGGGCGACCCCACCTCTCTGCACACTCTCTCTTTTCCCTGTCGCAGCTTCCTACCTTCTCCTTTCATGCTGACTAGTGATGCTGCTCCCGTCTGCGTGCAGCCAGCTGAAGGGATCCAGGTATGTTGATCATCTGCCCCTTCCGTCTGCTTGTGTGATAGGTTTGTTCCTCTCAGCTCCTACTCTTCTCCGGTTCTGATTACCTACACCACCACTGCCACCTTTGCACCTACTTACCCACTTGGAGGCAACCTGTCAGGCAGAGCCAGGTTCAAATCCTCCCTCCAGCAGCCCCTCCTCTGTGTAGGTCCTGAGGTATGGTGCTTAGCATCCCTCAGAGAAATGGGGGTCATAAAAATGCTCCTTCCCATGGTTGCCATGGGGATGGAGGAGTAAACTCACAAGAAGAATGCCTCGTGGTGGGGGCTTGGGCGGTGGTCAGTCTGATTGTTATTCTTCTCCCCGCTGTCCATCCAAGCACGGTTGTTCTCAAGTCCCCACCCAGACACTCACTTCTAACATCAACGTGGCCCCAGCCTTGAGGGTCCCCATCCCCTCTGTCTTCTACAGTGCATGACATTGCTGCTTGAAATCATCTTCTGAGATCTGGGCTCTTCCTCCAAGGCCATCAGGACGCTGTTCTCAGGGAGGACCCTGAGAGCAGAAGCCATCCAACTCCAGTTTCTTCCAGACCCTTGGGATCCCACAGAGCACAGGGTGGGAGAGGAGGAGATGAATGCCAATACTCAAAGACCCCAGCAGTGAACATCCTTCCAGAGCCCGGGCCTGGCTTCCTCTTCCCTCACTATCAGGTGGACATTAGCAAGCCCAGCAAGACAGCAGCTTCACAGTCAGGAAGCACAGATCTCCCAGCACTTCTTTTCCAGCACTTCTGTTTTCTGAACATTACAAGAAAAAAGACCGTTCCCTGATTGTTCCTCCTCCTGAATACACTTAGTTTCCTCTTTGGGTATTTTGACTGCTGTCACTGAGAAGTGAGCCCCACCACGTCCTCAGATCCTGCAAGCCACTGTACCCAGGATGAGACAGGCTTATAAGTCACTGAAGTTCCTGCAGAAAGTGACTAGGGCTGAGTTGTGCTGCTTGACAGGAGTGAGCCCAGGAATCTCTACTGCACATGGCGGCAGGGTCCAGGCGAGCCATCCACATAAGCAATGTAGCTCAGAGTGATATGGGAGAGTGGAGTGGTTTGGGGGGGAAATGTAGTATAGATGCCCCCCCAGCAACGAATACAACTGCTTCTCAATTCTAACAATTACTACGGCCCCGTGTTGCCAGATCACCTGGAAGGTAAAAGTTAAGATATTTTGGGATAACCAGTCTGTTAAGTCTTAAATATTGACCTCTGGTTTTTAAAAGGCTTAGCATGATGCAAGCTCCTCAATACATATTTAATCCAGATGTGACCTCAGGCCAGCCGTTTATATCCCCTAAATTCAGTAAATGAAAGTTAGAAGAAGGGATTCTTAGAAAGAGAAAGAGTTTGATATTTAGAGGCACAACCTTGGCAACTGACTGGTACGTTCTTGGAACTGCAATGGCATGGCAGAGTTAGAAGGGAGATGGGTGTAAAAGAAGACCAGGTCAGAGTGGCCCAGCTCAGAAAGGGTTGTCTGCACTGTGCTACAGAATCTGAACTGGATTTTGAAAGCTGGAGGTACCTAGGAGGGAAGCCAAAGAGTTTATAGGAGAGAGTCACACACTGCAGTCTATATTGAGGTCCTCCGCGGAAGGGGCTGGCAGACGGTCAGCCTGTGCACACAGGGTGAGAAGGTGGGGTCCACAGCAGGGGCCCAGGCTGAAGGATGGGCAGTGGCACCTGCTGTTCCTAGGTGGGACCCTCAAAGGGGAAGCATGGTGAGAGGAAGTGTGGAGGGTAGACACTGTCCTGGTTCTAAGTGGATAATCTTAAGGCACATTCTCTGCTTGAAAGCTGAGAGAAAGCAGGGTACAGACAGGCCATGCTGAGTCTGGAGCCAGATGTGCGGCATTCAAGGGTGAACGTAGGTGTCACCAGCTTGTCGATGAACAGTGGAGGATGAGGTTCCATATGTGGGCTCTGCTAAGCCTACGCTCTGAACAACTCCAACATTTAAGTGTTATGGTTTAGACTGAGAATGTTCCCACAAGTCTCCTGCATCTAGAGGTGGGCTTTGGAAAGGTGATGGATCATGGCAGGGTATGTATTCGCTGGTGGATTAAACCACAGGTGAACCCACAGCTGTCAGGAGACGAGGCCCGGTTGGACGCGCCAGGCCACCAGGGGTGCGGCCTGGGAGGGCGTGTCTCCGGCCTGGCCCCTTCCTTCTCTCTCTGCTTCTTGGCCCCCATTAAATGAGCAGCTTTCCTTCGCAGACCCTCTTACCACACCTCTCCATGGCCTTGGAGCGAACAGACCATGGACTGAATCCCAGTATTGTGATTCTGTGAGTCACAATAAACCTCTCCTCCTTTAGGTTGTGGTTAGCAGGTGTTGTGTCCCAGCAACAAAGTGACAAAGACACCAGGGGAAGAGCTGAGAGTAAAGCTGGAGAGAAAAGTTCAGCAAAAGCCCGGAAGAGGGTCACTGCAGGATGAAGGAGAAGGTGGTCCATGGCCCACAGGATACTTCAGTATCTCACTCAGTTCGTTGGGCAGAGAAGAGAGAAGAAACTTAGCTTGAGCCCAGTGCACGGTTGGACCCTCTCAGGAAGGGGTAGGCCACACTATGAGCATCTCCACACAAAGCTTCCTTGAGGTTCCATCCTGCGTAGCCCCATGGACCATGGAGATGCCTTGCCCGGCTCTCAGTCATCCGTGCCACTTTCAGATGTGCCTCTCCTGTGAAGAAGAGAACTGCACAGCATTAACCTTGGGCAGATCTCTCTGGCCAGCCCCAGCATAGCACCTAAGAAAGCGGCAGCACCTCAGGAAAACACAGCTCCACTACAGTTAACTCACCGTTCTCTGCATGACAGACTGCACTGTTCAACAGCAACCTCTCCAAGGACACAGCTCCAAGGGGACTCTCAGGCTCCACAGAAGCAGCTGGTTTATTCAGTTCTAAGGGCAGTGACTGTCACCTTCAACAGCATGGACATCAATCCAGAGTTTCTCAAGGTCCTGCAGTGCCTTGATTTACAGAGAAGGATGTCAAGGCCAAGAGGTGTCCAGGGCTTCAAAACCAGAGGCCTCTGGGGAAGAGGACTCCAGTCCTCCTACCAACTGTCCCACCTGTCCTGCTTCCACCTGATGCTGCGGCTTCCTGAGCTGCAACCTTGACAGCTGCTAGAGCAGAGGGAGTTGCCATTTCCCTAGGTCTAGGCAGGATCAGGAAGGAGACAGATCAAACACCCAGAAGAAAAGCAACTTCAAAGTCTTCCCCAGTCCAGGTAACCCCTGGGAATTTTTTCTTGAAAAGGCTGCAGCTGGCATTAGTAGGGATGCTGCGACTGAGTGTGGGCCCATCAAGAAGGGAACAAAAGGAAGGGGAGAAAGCCAGGTGGAGCACAGAAGCCTTTCAAGTCCCCCCAGGCAGGTCCAAGAGCAAAGCGTGGCACGTCCGACAGACGTCCTGCTTCTCTTTAAAGAGCATGGATTTATCCATACCATGCAACATGAATGAGATGAGAAGTTTGCAGGGCCGCCAACCTGTTCACTGAGGTTTTGAGGTAGTAGATTTCTTCTACAATAAAAAATGGGGAAGTGACAGGCAAAACTAACACTGCATCTGCAGCATGAGGCCCAGTGATTGTCAAGACTGGATCCTAAAAAACTGGGCGATGGAGGGCGGAGTGAATGTTCACATAAAGCCATCCCCAAGCAGTGCCTGTAATGGCTGAGTCACGCTTCGTGGTGTGGGGTAAGTGGGGTCGAGCTTCACCGTTTTCCCAGGCAGCTAGATGTCTCTCAACTATTTGTTGAGCGGCCTTTGCTTCCTCTGACTTCTCCAGTACCTCCCCCACTGAGTGTTAAAGACTTGGCGGGTACGGGGGCTGCATTCTGCAGGCACATGAGTTCTGGCCACGTGTGGACCAGTATCTGAGTCCCTGCTCTAAGCAGTCTGCCTGGGTAGGCGATCCTGGCCAAATCCCATGGCCTTTATGAGCACTAGGTGGCTTATTTCTAAAAATGAGAAAGAAATAATAAAGTAAAATGCCCTGATACATTGCCCCGAACATAGTAGGACTCAAGTGAATGAACTCATTGTTTTTGATTGGCCTTTTGTGATCTTTATGTTCTTCTAAAAACCACTGAGCTCACTTGACCGACTGGGACAAAAATGTTCCCTTGGATATGGAGGCACCACTGTAAGGCAGTAAACTTTGGTGGGGCATGGAAGATGTTCAATTTGGAAAAAGTATATATATACACACACACACATATATATAACAAATTTTTATTTAGAAATTTTGTAAAATTATCCTTTTGTAAGAAAAACCACAGAAAGATAGAGCAAAGTCTTGCTGTGTATGATATAGAGATAAATACAGACTTTTAACAGTAAGAATCCCAGGGAGACTTCATGTCATTGTAAAGGGAACCTTAAAAAGTTGACAGGAGACGATTTTTAAAAAACAGAATTCTGAGCCAGGAGGAATCTTGAAGATAGGCCTGTGGACTCTAACCCATCCCTTTGCTTGGGGCCATCCATCACATCTCCCCTCAATGGCCCATTTCCTCTAGAGGGTGTGCACGGGGGCACTTGCCTCCCCCTTCGTAAGGACAAGATCTGTCCAGGGTCACCCAGTAAGTCAGAGAAGGTATGGATACTTCCCTGGATCCTTCCTCCAGGAAGAACAATGTAGTCTCCATTGTCAAACACTGATGGACTTCAGGTAAGAGAGAGACTGACAAATACCATTGCCAAGTGGCCTCGTACAAGAACGTTGCTGACAGGGTGATGCGCACATAAATTAGATTGGAGTGGAACAGGCAGAGGTTGGGGTGCAGAAATGGCTGGTGTAGATGAGCCTAAAAAAGTTGGGGAAAGGCTAAAAGAGAGACAAGGCTGAGGGAAATACAGAATTGAGGTAGGGTTGTCTAAGATTAAGGTGAGATTAAGCAAACATGTATTTAAATGCTACAGGGTGTGAGTCAGCAGCGTGGCACAGTAATTAAGAGCCAGGCTCTTCAGCTAGTATACCGGTCTTGGCTCAATCCTGCTGTCCCTCCCCAGTAGCTATGTGGCCCCAGGCAAGACTTTCACCTGCTCTTTACCTGTTTCTTCTCATGTACAATGGATAATCATTCTTCCCTCACAGGGCAATCATGAGGTGCAAATAAGCTAATGTAATGGAACAGAGCCCAACCTAAATTAGGCCCATGAGTAATACCAGAAATTATTATGCAGCTAAAGGGAGCTATTTAATTCAAGGAAGAGAGAAGACATAGTTAATAGAAGTCTCAGAAAGCAAGAAGGGATGCATTTCAGACACAGGTGGAGGCACTGGCTTTGGATAAGAAGGGGACTGTATAATGATCTGTTTTAATGAGAGGAAGAAGGGAGGGAGGCCGAGCCCTTCTATTAACAAATATTTACTGACCCCCAGAGGCACCACGCCTGACACTTGGGATGGCACCAACAAGACAGTCACAGGGTTCCATCATGAAGCTGACTTTCTAGTGGCGGAGGCAGACAATGTGCTTAATAAACAAGCGAGGTGATGGAAGGTTGAAGAGCTGGGAGTCCAGAAGGTGGGCCTGAGGAGCTACAGTGAGGGCATAGGGGACAGGATGATATTTTAAAAGGGCTGGCAGGGAAGGTCTCTTTACAAAAGTGCTATTTGCACAAATATTTGAAAGAAAGGGAGGGCCCCTTGGGAATATGTATAGGACTAAGAGTCCAGGGAGCCGGACCAGCCAGCACAAAGCCTTGGCCCTAAGTATGCTTAGTGGATGTGAGTGGATGGGCAGAGGGAGTTGAGGCTGGGTTTCCCCCCATTCCTGTCCAAGCAGTACCTCTAGGAAGCTGAATCTTTTTCTCTACCAAGAGGGCCACCTTCAACATTTTTGACTCTTCATTCAGCAGTCCTCTCTGGAGCACACTGAATGTGCAGGAAATGTGCCTCTTTTGCCAGTACTGAGTGGCCAACACATGGGCCTGGTCTGGGACCATCACCGGTGGAGCTGAATGGACAAGGCAGCAATAGCAGCTGGGTGTATGGAGAACCCTGTTGTATTTATGACCAGAACACCAAATAGAGCAAGAGCCCCTGGCACATTATGGAGTAGGGGCTGCAAAATGGGCACAAGGAGCCCAGGAAAGGCTCTATAGCTGTGAACACCTCATAGAAGTCTTCTCAACCAGCTTTTCACCAGCTCCGGCCCAAACAACAGCATAAATATGTAGCACCTTTAAGATTTGGCTGCTTTGGTTTCTGGGTCTTTGAATGGTAGGGATTTTCCAATGTGGCATTATTGTAAACAGGTATAGACTTAGACTAAAAACCCATACAAAGGTCAATGAGTCAGTCTGATCTTTGAAAGGATGAGAAGAGGATCTTGGGATAAGGAAAGTGAGAGGGAGAGGAGAGCAAGGGAAAATAAAAAGGATTAAGATGGGATACATATATGTATCAGTTCCCCCACAATTAATGTATTTACCATGAATCACGATAATATACTAATGAAAACTGAAAGCAAGACTAGTAGAATGGAGGACAAGTTCCACATAAATTGGCTGCCCAGTTCATACACCATCTCTAGTTTGTGCCTCTCCATTTGCTCTGAAACTGTTCTGGTTTGGATAATAAGTTCTGTTGTCTCCCCTGTGCTTGTAGGTGACCCACAGTTAAATGATGAGAAAGAGGGACGATCAAGAATAAGCATGGTAGGAAAGTCTTGGCATTCAAATGACTTGTTTACTTGCATTTTGATGTGCAGATGCCTATAAGTGCTTGTCTATAAAGGCTAGAGAAATTGGCTGGAACATAATCAAAGCCCTAGGTTCTCAGAGATATTTTCTGAAGTTGAGCAAGGAGAGAGCCAAGAGGGAGCTGGTACCTTTCTGCACGCCAATGAAAGCTGATTAACAAGCAAAAGTTTGCTAAAATCAAAGCAAGTGGATAAATCAAATCAAACTACTACTTAAAGCAAAAGAGGAAGAAGGTGGCAAGAAAAGTACAGTACCGTCAATAAGGAAAGAAAAGGAGCTGACAGAAAGACAGTCGTGAGCCTGCTGATTTACCACTGCAGCACCACCAAATCCAGAGCTAGAGAGCTCAGCTGTCATGGAGACCCCAGTGGCAAGGTCGCCAGCACTACCACATCCCCCATGGTGCCTCAGTATCTACCTTAGTTATATTTCTAATTGCTAAGACAAAAATACCCTGCACCCAAGGTTAAAGGAGGAAAGGTTTATTTAGTTCACAGTCTGTAGAGGTTTCAGCCTGTCATCAGCTGGCTCCAAGGCAGGCTGGCACATGGCAGAGGGGCAATAGTTCATGGTGGTAGAAGACAACAGAATCAATGAGGGGGGATAAAGAGAGAAAAGAGAGAGAGAGAGAAAGAGAAAAAGAGAGAGAGACAGAGAGAAAAGGGATAAGCCTCTTTCTTTTACCAATATTGTATGTAGGCTACACGCCCTGGGACAGGTGTAGCACTCACACCCTTAATTCCAGCATCAGACCATGAATCAATGACAAACTCTAGATTCAGCCACCTCTGAAAATCCCACCCTTCATGAATGTGCATGAGTCTTTGGGGTGACATCTAGACACAAACCAAAACAGTATCTACGATGACCAAAGCTTTTGGCACGAAGATGTCCTGTATAGGAAAGACAGCCCAAATGCTGTTGAGCATATCAGTAAAGTTGTTAGGCTTGACACATGGGCAAGAAAGTGTGTGTGTGAAACTGGAGGAGAGAGATGGGCAGTTGGCATTGATGGCACAAAATAAGTCTAAAGTCTAAACTTGGTGTGAGCACCATAGTAAAAGTGTTGCTGCTCCCTGTAAAACTGAAGCTATTCATGGGCCCTGTGTCACCACTCTGGCTCCTGGTGTGCAGTCTAGAAGTGACTGACCTGTCCCAGCTTTCAGTGTGACCCACAGTGGTTTTCACCCTGGGAATGAACTGGTCTTCCTGTTGGATCTGTGACTTCAGGAAATCCATGTTCAGCTATAGAATATCCTCAAGGAGAAATATAGCAAAGATGCCGCCTATGTCAGGAATGAGAGGTGTCTTGCTTCTCACATCCTAGAAGGGAGTCAGGGATGGTCTATGGCTCTCGGGTCAAATCTACCCAGCCCCCTATTATCATGTGGCCATCCAACCAAGAGTCAAAAAAATCAGAGTAACACCGAAGTAGAATAATTGACAATATATGATGCACTGTTCAAAATCTTTGCATTTCTTGCCCCATTTAATCTTTCCAACCACCCTGTGAATTCTGTACTATTCTCATTCTATACATGAGGAAACAAATGGATGCTTCCAGATAGGTTAAGTCATATTTCAAGGTCAAACAGCTAATAATTAGTTCAGCTAGAATTCAGACCCAGGAATCTTTCTCAGAGCTTGCTCTCCTAACCTGCTTCCTCACATGAGAGTCCTCCATCACTATCTGGGTAGGGGGGAAATTCCAAAGGAGAGATTTGGGTGATGTAAGCTTGGGAGTTCACAGGATGGAAGATAACATGTCTCAGAGTCCAAGGAAGGCTTAGTGGGAACATGGGGCTGCCTTTCCATCATGATGACAAGAATACTAATCTTGAACCCTAATTAAGCAAACTCTTATTCCCCCATAAGAAGTTACATTCTTCTCATTATAGACCTAATGAAATTTTTAAGTACCAAAAAAATTGTTCTGAATTATTATTAATTTCATCAATAAAACATTTGTGGAAATTTTTCTCTCTTGTTACTTAAGGATGTGCATAATAGCTTCAGTTTTTGCTCTTGGCTTATAAAGCCTAAGATGCTTGCTGTCTGGCACTATAAAGGAAAAGGGGGCCAAGTCATATCCTGGAGAGTGAAGATCTTTAGAGGTACCATGCAAAGTGGTTGGAAAAGCTTTTAAGGTAATGAATGGTTCCAGGTCACAGAGTTTGGGAAATATGACCTCAAACTTCTGGTCTCCTGAGGACCCCCGCAGTTACATCACCATAATCTAGCTAGCAGGCAAGTGTAAGTCATCCATCAAGGACATCCCAGCAATGACTGTGGAAGATGCCTTGGAGGCTTGGGACTAAGTCTCTACTGTCATATGCAAGTGACAGGTGATGGTTTCACTGTGACCAACCCAAAATACACTGCAAAGATTACAGCTGGAGACTCATACCACTGCCTCCTGCTCACAGTGGACAATGAAATGGTAACTGCCAGCTTCATGATCTATGCTGGACCCAACAGACTAAACTCCTCGCTCCTCTGAGCAAGCACAGCCAGCTCCTCCCAGGGAGGAGATGGGCAGAAAAGCTCAGTTTGCTGATAGCAAATTCAGAAATCTGCTGCCCATGGAAGATCTGGGCAGGAAGCCCTTGAACCTCCATGTGCTGGTCAGCTCATAGACCCTGGGTTCCTGTTCAGGTCACACTTTCCCAGGTCTGGACACCACCACTGGGGGCAGAGAAGCAGTTTCCCCACTGGAGAACATCTCTCAGATATTGACCTCCTAAAATCGCCTCTTCAAATGCCAGGCTCCCAATACACCCTGCCACATGAATGAACCTTACAGACTGACACAAAATGAGAAGTC
Source organism: Dinomys branickii (assembly GCA_004027595.1). Lineage (NCBI taxonomy): Eukaryota > Metazoa > Chordata > Mammalia > Rodentia > Dinomyidae > Dinomys > Dinomys branickii. The sequence continues at coordinate 54,910 of PVLD010007110.1, read as the reverse complement.
AGATGCAAAAAGGAAAATACAGTGTGGCTCCAATTGTATAAAATATCCATAATAGGCAAATCCATGAAGATAAAGAGAGTGGAATCCAAGTTACAGTGAGAGGGCTTGGGGGCTGGTTGCATAGTGAGGGCAGTTTCCATCCGGGTGATGAAACGGTTGTGGAAATGGATGATGGTAATGATTGCACAGCACTGTGAATGTGTCTATTCGCTGTGGATTATACACTTAAAATGGTTAAGATAAATGTTTGTGTGGATTTTGCCATAATAAAAAATGAAAAGAAAACTCCTTCAAACAAAACTTCTGACTCTATTGGAAGCCCTAGTTCTGTTCATGTGACTCACCCCAAACCATCCTCTTCCTCCCCTTCCTCCCTCCTGTGTGCTCATGGCGCCATTTTCTCACAGGGTGTCCCCAGGGTATTGACAGGCAGGCACGCCAAAGATGTTTATGCACAAAATTTTTAAAAAATCATTCCATATCATCCCAAATATGTGAAGGAGAAACTGTCTCCAAATTCATGACTTATGCTTTCACTTAATCTTCCACTCATAAGACTAATCAACTTTTGAGTCCAGACTCTTAATTGAAGTCATCAGCTCCTGAAAGTTCATTCCTGAGCTTGAATCTCCAGTGAGAAGCTGCAGATGTGAGAAATTCTAACCAGCTAGACATGGGTATGACCTTGCCTATAAAAGATAAAGCTTGGTGTATATGTATCAGAACAATACATTATAACCCACAATTGCATCCATTTATGATTTGTCAATTAAAACTAATAACAAGCCAGGTGTGGTGATACATATCTATAATCCTACCTACTCAGGAGGCCAAGGCAGGAAGATCCCAAGTTTGAGGTCAGCATAGGTAAACTAGTAAGACTCTTGTCGTGAAACAAAATTATATTTTAAAAAATAGAACTGGAGATGTAGCTTAACACTCCCTGGGTTTAATCCCCAGAACTAACATAAATATTAATAATAAAAATTTTGAGAAGAACTAGGGTTGTATGAAGAGACAATACAAATGCAGTTCTCAAATTTGTTAATTGCTTTTCACTAAAATAGATCCAACTGTGCATGGTTTTGTCATGTTTAGTTAACAAGCCATCTTTATTTATTGTCTTAGTTTATTACATACACTCAAGTAGGAGGAAATAGCCTGTCCATAATGGGAAATAAACTGATGCTCTAAAATATAGACCTTTAAAGTGGTCAACCTCTGTCATCACTGTGGCTGAAAATCTTGTAGAGGGGTCAAATGAACAGTTGTTATTACTAATATTAGACCTTGTTTTACAGACTGCTTTATAGTGTGCCAAGTGCTTGCCCATATTTTTTCTTATTTGGATGATCTAAGCATCTATGATTCTATGATTTCAGCACTTTGTGAATTATCTTTAGCAAAATTTTCTCACCCAATCACCTTCTTCTGTCACTCAACCAAGCACACACCAGTTTATTTAAATAACATTTAAGGCAATGCCTAATGAGAGAAAAATGCTTCGAGTCATGAGATCCATTCTAGAGCCAAACATCTGCGGTCTTTCTTTAAATGATGATCTATCTGCCCCACCCTCTGGCTAACAAAGAGGCCAAGTGATGTCTTGTACAGACATAATGAATATGTGAGACCAGGGATGCAAACTTCAGGTAGGACTTTAAAGAAATATCTCATGTAATGTTGAAGCTCAGCTTGCTCCCCTGAGCCCACATCGGCAGGTGCAAGGCCAAGAAAGTGAACAAGACAGGGTCCCACCTACCTTAATACAGGTTTTGGTACTTAGGTATGAAAGACCAACAGGAGATGATTACCATTGTAAAGATAATTTGTCATGCTTGCAGGCCCCAGAGGATGGGGCGCACCATGCCATGTCAAGGGGGCCTCACCCAGGGAAGCTTGGGATGGTCAGGAGGCAGAGGGAGAGTGACTGGCAGAAGCCCTCATTGTGGTTCTCATGGGAAAGAAGGGGCAGCACATGCACATGGTGGAGAGATTTCTTTCTGAATGGTGCAGGTTCTGTAGGCTGTGGGATATAGGGGCCTGCAAGTCCCTAGTTGTCCGGAATCTGATGAGATGATGAGTGTAAAGGACTAATGGTTCCAAGTGAGAGCCCAATAAATGAGATGATGAGGTGTTGGCTCTGGCTAGGCAAGTATTTGATGAAAACACACCCAATGAGTCCTTTACTGTCTCCAGGAATTGGTTGACCCTGGGAGGTGCAGTGCACCCAGACACAGCAGGGTCCCAGATGTCAAAACTCCAGAACACAGAAGATAAAGCACATGGTTAATCTCACCCACCCCACCCCCAGGGGCTTATGCTGCAGGAGGTGGAGAAGCCAAGAGAGCTGGAACTGAACCACAAGCCCAAGCCTTAGGCTCTCAACTGTAAGAAGAGTATAGATTATGTAAAGATAAGATTTCTATAAAGACCCTCATCTGTGGTTCCACGAAATCATCAAAAACAAGAAGAAGGTGCCAAATGTTGTAACAGAACCCAGTGCTCTGGGAAGAGAAGGAAAGGGGAGCAGAGGACTGAAAATCAGGATGATTTTCAGAAGGCCCAGATGTTGGGTTTGGGGATTGGTGCTGAAGGGTGACATAGATAAGCAGGCTGCTGATGGTGGTGAGGAAGGGGGTGGATGGTTCCTCTTCAGAGAGGCACCAGACAGAAAAAAATAATAGCAGAGGTTCTCCACTGGAGGCACTTCTCCCCTACCCCGGGGTAACACTGGCAATGTTTGGACTCATTTTTGGCTGTCACATCTTGGAGGAAGGAGGGTGCTGGTATGCTGTGGATAGAAGTTAGAGATGTTGCCAAATTCCTAATAGCACCTTGAGAGCTCCCACCTCCAATCTCACCAGCAAAGAAATGTTCCCGTCTAAATGTCAATAGTGCCAAGGCTGGAAACCTCAGAGGAAGTGATGGTTATGAAAAATGTGGAGATTTGCAGTCCCCCCAACTCAGCAGGACCTGATGTTCTCTAAGATCTAGCATTAGCTGGGAAGGACAGGTAGCCAGCTGTTTGCAGGCCATGAGGTCCCCCCTAAACATGGCTGTCAGCCTGGGGGAAAGGAGGGGAAACATTGGTCTGAGGGTACCAAGTTTCAGTCAAGCAGAATGAATAAGTTCCAGAGATCTATTGTACAGCATGGCATCTATTATGAATCACATTGTGTTGTATACTTGGAAACTGCTGCCAAGTAAATCTTCATTGTTCTTATCACAAAAAAGACAAGTATGGGATGTGATGGATACGTCCATTAGATTAACTCAGTTGTCTCACCACGGATATGTATATCACATCACATTGTACATCATACATACAGTTGGTCCTGCATACACATTGATGACCCACACACCACACAAAGACACCAAAGCCTACAGATGCTGAAGCCGCTTATATAAAATAGTGATCATCTCTACTTATAATATCTAATATAACACAAATGCTATGTAAATAGTTGTTATATTGTATTGTTTAGGGAATAATGGCAAGAATAAAAGTGTGTATGTGTTCAGTACTAATGCAATTTTTAAACACTTTTTTTGATCTGAAATTTATTATGGATCTGACGCCCACAGATAGAGAGGGCTGCATGTATGTACAATTTCTATATGACCATTATTCCTCAGTGAGGTGAGTGGAGGCTTCAAGACTCAAAAAGAAAAGCAGTTCATCTCTGTACCCTCTGTTAAACTGTATCCCACCAGGGCAGGAACCACGTATGTCAGCTTGGACAGAGACCCCAAATATGAATAAATTTTTATCGAATGAATGAGTTTAAAAATTAAATTAGGCTCTGTTCCATCCTCACCTGGAGCCCTCATAGGTTTGATGAAACAAACTGAGCTGGTTTTTTGAGGCTTGCTTTTTGAATAAGCATAGTTTTAGATTTGATGAAGTCAAATCTGTCTACATTCTCTCTGATTTCTTCTTCTTACCCTTCTGAATTTAAAAGTTCTCTCAAATACACTCTGCAGTCCTTATCAAAGATTAGACAAATATTCTCTTCCTCTCTTAAAATCCATTTATGATGGTTTGCAGCCTTTACATATTTACCTGTTTAATCCAGTCTTCCCCAGAGGGTGGTGCCATGATAATGTATGATGATTTTAGGAATTCCATGGCTAAATATTTTTGTGTTAATAATTTGATGAGTTTTTTAAATGAATATGTAACCGTAACATCAAAACTGTATTTTCCAAATGGTATTGTTTAGAACAAGGGCAAGTTGATGACTGTATTTTAAAATGTAGGTGGTTTGGGGTGATAGATATGGAAAACTGGTGGTAGGGGTTGGAGTATTACTAAAATTTGGAAGACACTGGTTAAAACAGTTTGAAACTGATTTCATTTTCTGGGGTAGGATACCAGATTTCCTCCTATCTCACCACAAGATTATGAACCGACCACTCCAAATCATTTATTACATTTCTCTTTGATAATGACTTTTTAAATTCATGCATCAATTCTTACATGCAGAATTTCCAGAAGATCCTTTTTGTCTCATTCATCTTTCATCAGTCTTGAGTTATTACTGTGCTTTTAATTACTGTGCTTGACTTAGTATCTGGCCCTGCAGGCCTTCTCTTCCTACATAGAGGGCTGATTTTGAGGGCTGGATCAAGATAAGGATGTGAAAGGACAGAGCCATGTGGGGAACAGTACACCCTGCAAATCCCTTGGGATGCAGTGGGCTATAGTTACAGGACTGGACCTGGCGGGATGTTCTCTGACTCGCAAGAGCTGTGCTTCCCCAAGGGCAATAGAGAAAGACAAAGTAAATAAATAAGTACAGGCATTAAATTAAAATGGGAACTGTGATACTCTGTGCCCTCAAGAACTAGACTTGCAGGGAGAATATTTAAAGGGACACTTGGGGTGGGACACTGGGTCAGTCCTGACAACTTACCTGTGGTTCAGTCATCTGCCTGTGAAGTGGAAGAAAATTGCCTATTGGGAAAACATTTCAGTATATCAGGACAAGATATGTATATATAAACATCCATACGCACAGTGTTACATGTACAAAAACACTGATACTAAGGAAAGCAGATTTTAAAAATCCATACTTAAAACCACTGTGTAGATAAGCCTCTCCCAAAAGGAATTCTCATTTAATAACAGGGTTCCCTCAGATGCATAGCTTCCCCAGTATACTCACTTTGGAGTACACCAATGCCTGAACTGAAAGACTAAATAAAATTTTTAAAACTGAGTAAAGTACAGAGTACCTCCCCCAAACCACACACTTTATAAATCAGGGGCAAGAATTTTTTAAAGAAATGTTTTTTTTTTTTTTTTGCGTTACTGGGGATCGAACTCAGGACCCTGCGCTTGCTAGGCAAGCTCTTATTCCACTGAGCTGTATCCCCAGCCAAGAATTTTTTAATTAATGAAAATAATCATCTCATATTTAGCTTTTCTAAAATACACGTGGGTCACAAAGTGGGGTAGCAGGGCCACATAGATGCATTCATGCCCTAGCCTATGTGATAGCGAAATAGGATGGGACTTTGGGACCTTAAAACAATCTCACTCCAAAACCAAATGCTCCGGAGGAAGGAATATAGAACCCTATTACCCATCTGTCTCCTGCCCTGGCCCCTAAAAAATGATACCATTAATATTATTTATCCTGCCAATAAAAAGCAAATTATTATTACAATTGTTCAGATCTATGGTTGTTAGCCTTGCTGCCTCTGTTGAATTTCTGGTGTCTCAAATTTGGACAGAATGTGATGGACATCTCATCACCTATGAATGAATCCAAGAGAAGCTATTCAGCAGGTGCTGAGCCATGCTAAAGTAAATGCTGAATAATGCTAAGGCAGATCTGAGTCATGCTAAGTGGCTCTAGAATAGGGACTAAGTCATACTAGAGCAAATACTGAGTCATGCTAGAGCAGATACTGAGTTGTGCTGTATCATGTTATCATGCAGTATTAACCAGGGGATACTAATCTCAAAGGGATTTATCCCCAGACCCAAATGGGAGTCACAAGTGGGACCCTTGGTGCTAATTGAAACTGTTCAAGTGGGAGGCAGGGGAGGATCCTGGAGGCCCACTTCCCTGTAAATGCTTGGGTTATGGCTGGGACCAGAACATTGCCCGTTCTGGGGAGTCCAGACTGAGAACTCCTGCTCACTCTGTAGTCCTCCAGGTGAGCTGTGGGGTCTCTTGGTGATTGAAGATGGCTTTGCAAAGAAGAGCTGGGTTTATAAATAATGCATTTTCTTTGTCTTGCAGGAATTCTGGAGGCAGAGGTACAATCAGATCAGCTGTGAACAGCTTACATAGCAAATCTAATAGGTTTGTAAATTAGATTTTGTGTTCATTTGTTTTTGCTGTAAGGCAGCTATTAATCTGCTTCTCCTCTTTGCTGGATGATGCCCTTCTTACTTAGTAAATAGATCTGTTTCGTTTCACTTTGGTTTTACATTTCCCTAATCACTTTTTGGGGGAGCTGTCGATGAAAGATCACATGAAATAGTCCAAGGTCTAGAAGCTGGCGAGATGGAAAACACAGATTGGTAGCAGTTATTTTCTGGAAAAAAAGCACCCCCCACACTATGTAAAGCTTGGACCACCAACAGACTTACTCAGAACTTGCACTTTGCTCACTTTGCTGAGCAGTGGAAACCCGCTAGAAAGTCAGAATTTTCACTCAGTTTCTTTGTGGTAGATGGCTGGTCCATGAGAAATAAAGCCCTCAAAAAATTTGCTGAGACCTCTTAAAATACATGGGGAGTGAACCCAGTAATGTTAGCCCTGATCATTGGATGTACATTATTATCTTGTGTGACATGACCCTGCTACACTGGACACCTTTGGAACAGTCCTTGCCTGGGGGACAGGTTGATGCAGCAGAGAATGCAAATACTCTGCAAGCTGGCAGACCTAGGCTTGCCACTGGCTGTGGCCACACCATGCCTCCAAGTCCCCACTCCCCATCAATGATGAGTGTCCCATCCCTCTGACCTTTGGTCTCCCAAGACCAAGTTCAAGATCAATGAAGACAAGGGGCAAGTCATTTGATAGAGACAAGTGCACTCCTCAGAACAAAGTCCTTGATTTGGTTTCTAGATATCTCCCTTGATCATGCTGGAAATGAGAGCCTCATGTAACTCGAAGGACAGTTTGTCATTTGCTCTCCCATAATTTCTTAGGTCTGTTGACCATATGAGACCTATCAGGTATGTTCTTGTCCCTCCGTGCCTGACTTGAAAAACTGGCCCTTCTGTTCTAGACATCATTGCTTCTAGAGATTTAATGACCTCTTACCTACTCAGACCTATAAATAAAGCTTATCTTATGGCTAAAATTCAGAAATGAAGGAGAAGGGTATATATCATCCCTCAGTTCCTCTCTGGTCTACTGTGGGAAGATGCTCTTTCTTGAAGAAAGAAGACACTACCTCTCAAATCCCACAGTTGCCCTGGTGCAGTCTTATTGAGCATGCTGAGTGAGGCCAGTGTTGGGTGCCAGGAAGTCCTAGGTTCAGCTCCTGAGCTTCTTAGTTGGGCCCTCGGACAAAGAAATTTCTCTCTGAGCCTTAGTTTCCATCCAATGAGAATAATAAGCAAAGGCTTCCAGGAGAGATTAGAACCACTGACTCTCAGAGGCTGTCTAGCCTAGCACCTGAGATGATCAAGATACTCTGCTGATGCTTGTCACTGTCACCAAGAATGTATTTGTGGCATCAGATGTGACTGAAGGTAAAGTTCAGGACTTGGGAGGCAATGCCACTTAACACACCTCTAGAATCATTCAGGAAACAGAAGAGTACTGGGTCCATGAGGGGAGTCACTGAAGAGGAAAATCTCACTCAGCAATCCAGCTGTGTATGTGCGACCCAGGCACATGAAACCTGTGGACAGAGGCAGTCCCTGGAGATATGGAACCCATCCAATTAAGCAGGCCAAGGCCAGAGGGCCAAGGTGACTTTCCCAAGTCCCCCAGCCAGATAGCAACAGAGCCAGGGTTAGGACCAGCAAGATCACAGCTGATGGTACAAGACCTCAACCAAGGCTACCCTAGGAAGTAGGGACCGATGTGGAACTGTACTACCATCCCTGCCAGCATTTATCTCATTCCTTTTCCTACTTCCACAACCTTGTGTCTGAGAGAATTCTGGAGCACTCATCTGGAGGCTTCTGCCCAAGTGCTTCTACAAGGTTCCTGAGACCCCAGCCCTGCAGCTAGTTCCCAGCTCGAGGCCCAGCCCTGGGGACTGAATCTACCTGAAGCCAATGAGATGCCATCCCCAGTCAATGGTTACTCATGTGAGCACCAGCCAGCATTTTAGGAAGATAAGAATTTGAAGCATTTCTATCACATGCACCTACCGATGTAAAGTGCAGTGAAGCTTGGGGACTTGAGTGTGACAGCTGGTCCTGAGGTGATGGTTGCTGCCCAGGGCAAGCAGAAGCAGACAGTTCCAAAGGGACACAGTCATATCAGCTCTTCCTGGCCCTCTACAGGAAAGCAGCCAGTGGTAGATGCAGGAAACACATCAGCAGTCCTGGTAGGAATCTAGAAATGCAGGGCCATCTGTCTTCCTCTCCTATATCCTCTTCCTATAAATAAGGAAACTGTAGCTCAGAGAGGTAAAGTGATGTAGCCGTAGTCACACATCTTAGGAAAATTTTCCCCTCCCCCTTCTGCTTCCTTTCATGAAAATAGTAAAGATTCCAAAGGATCCAGTTTTCTGTTTCTTCCTTTTTTCAGCTTGGCTGTTAGAAGTCCATCTGCCTCACTAAAAACCCTTTTGTTTCTCTATAAAGTATGTATAGTATGTTCAAATCCAAAATAAGTGAGAGCAGCAGAGGAGTCTGGAATATTTTTGGAATAGAGATGGGAGGGGCATGAAAGAAAGTGTGCACCCCTCAATTAATCTCTTCTCTGCCTGAAGAAAGCAAAATAGAGCATTGAGTTTAGACCTTGCCAGCAGGATTTCATCTTTTTTAACCTAGCTGTTGCAAGATAAATGCAAAGGACAGAGATGTTTGGTTTGAACTCTTTAAAGCTCCAGAATTTGCTATCACAAATCTATTTATCATTCTAACTGGGAGAATCTGCTGTCAGAACAGACAAAAGGAACTTGGGATGTGACCCACATGCGTGTGACTACATCCAGCAGAAGGCAGCCTGGCTCTTGCTCTGCTTTTAAAGATATAATTGTAGCCTAGTTTCTTAGAAACCTACTGGCATAGATTTCAAGCCTCTGAATTCAAGTGAGTCCTCTAATGCCTGGTGTTGCGAAGTTGGGTGGAGAGATGTTTGTACCCAGAATTGTGATCTGCCCCAGGCACACAAAGCCCAACCAGCTCCTTCATGTACTCCAGGCTCCCCTGGGATCAATTTCAAAGTCAAATTCAATGAACACTGGTTTATTGAGCACCTGCTATGCTAGACCATTAGGGAATGTAAGAGCTGCCCCTGCTTACAGTCTATAGAAGAGACATGGGATGGATTATTCTGTCGCAGGTAGAGGTTTCTTATGTCAAAAAGAATGATGGGAATGTGGGACAGGAGATAGAAGCCACAGGCTACAAGGACATTGTCCTGGTATGAGGTTTGCTTTCTTGTTATTAGGTCTGCAAGCTATGATAGGATACTTTGCCACTAATAGAACTGCTACTTGTGAGTTTCTTATCAATTGTTTAAATGGAAAATACTATTATTCTGGTAGTAACTGGCAGATTTCACTGGGAGGAAACACTGAGGATAGAGGGAGACAGAAATAGTTTTATCACCCTTCCTGTCTCCAAGAACGTCTGTTGGTGATACCTGAGGGAGAGAGTTTGTACATTCTCGGAGATAAATAGGCCTCCTTCCCTTCTCGGGTAATAACGGCAATTTTGCTCTGCTGAAGTTTACATTCAAGCCTGTGAAAAAACAAAACTATTAGACTTGCCATTGGCATGCTAACAGATCGTGTCTACCTTCGTCTTTTCCCCCGTCCAGAGCTGAAGTTGTAATAAATGGCTCCTCATCGCCAGCTGTCGTTGACAGAAGTAATGAAAGCAGTAAGCACAACATCCAGCCAGCCTCGTCCAAATGGAGACACAACCAGACGCTCTCTCTGAGGATCAGGTACTGGTAATTACCTGTAGGACAAGAGGCAGACCTGGCCTTCTTCAGCACAAGCCAGCAAATTGCCACGCTCCATCATCTGTGGAAGCAGGATAGAAATAAAATGTTTACCTCCCACGGAGGCAGGTTTCATCTGTAAGCAATCCACTGGGAATGAGTCCTACAAACAGCCCGGCAGGTAGACACAGCCACTCAGGCAGAGGAGAAGTAAATCCCTGCTAAAGGTCAGGGGCAGACGGTACGTGGTGACAGACAGAGATCATGGGGGCAGGGAGGGGGGGCAGGTGTCTTTCCCTAGCATAAGAGATCATTCCTTGTCTGAGCTTGCTTGGCATTTGTGTCCCCGTTCTGCAATAGTCCTTCAGTTTGTCCATGGAGTGCTGCCCTGTCCTACAGTCCTTGTGGCCTGAAAGGCTGTCTCTCCCACTAGATGTGAATGAGAACCTATAGCTGGGAGGCCCACGAACTGAGCTGACAGCCAGACCCAAAGAGAGTACTCTTGTCCTGACCTTCACAGACAGCCACTTTCAGGCTGCCATCTTCCTGGGGTAGCAGCCACAGAGAAAAGTAGAGAAGGAATTACAAGTTCAGCATGTTGGACACTCAGCTTTGATGTAGCCATGATTTACCCAACATACATCGGTCAGTGTAATCTAGCTATGTCCATTTGCCGGCATTGTGCTGCTCTCCCAGAGTGCTAATGTGCGTCAGAGCTACTAGGCAAGGAACCCCAGTATAAAGACAGGACGAGGTGATAGGCTATACATATTCGGAGTCCTGGCATCTTCTACACAAGTGGAGATAAGGAGGTTATACTGATGTTATACTCACTTTGTAAGGGGTCTAAGAGGGCTGTCAGGAAAGGCTGTCCCAGAACACTGGGTTTTTAAGGATAATTAGGAGTCTGCCAGGTACACAGAGCTGTGACCCGCAGGCAGAGCCTAAAGGCTGGTTGTGTGCTCAGTGCTGCAGGAACACAGAGAAGGAGGAGGCATGGGGACATGGAGTAAGGCTGAGGGGCAGCCAGGACCAGATGAGGAAAGCCATTAGTGTAGGGATGGAGAGAAGGGCCAGTGACAGTGTGGCCACGCAGCTGGGAGTCATGTCCTCTAGGAAGACTCCCTGTTGAAATGGAAGCCCTGACCCAGCTTTAAGGCTTAGTTTTTGGACATGAAAGAGTAGAGAGATGTAGGTCCAGGGAGCAGGTAGCCGAGAAACCATCTGCGGGAGCTGTCTGTGGGAGCCACCATTTGTCACCCTCACCCCTTACTCAGTGCCTCTTCCAAGGCCACTCGTGTAGGACCCCAGCATTGTCCTGCTGCCCTGACAGCTGCCCCCTTTCATCAAGGGCACCATGGAGTCAGCGAGACCAGGTTCCCCTTGGACTGCTGGAACAAATAAGCACCATCCTGGTGGTTGAAACAACACAGATCATTCACTCATCATTTTGGAGACCAAGGTGTGAGCGCTCCCTCATACGGCTTTAGGGGAAAATTTTTTCTTTAGTTTTTTTAGTTGTTGGTGGCTCCAGGCATTCTTTGCTACTTCACGATGCCTTCTCCCCCTCTGGGACTGTGCCGTCTCCTCTTCTGTCTGTCCTAAGGACACCGTTACTGGATTTAGGACCCACCCAGGGAGTCCAGAATGAGCTCATCTCAAGATCTGCAATTTAATTACATTTGCGAAGATGCTGTGTCCAAATAAGGTCACATTCACAGCTTCCTGGGGTGGGGAGGTGCATAGCCTCCGTGGACCCATCTGTGAGTGACAGCCTCCTGCCAACCCACCTGCAGCCCACTCACCCTTGCTCACACAATGAGTTATATAAACACACTTATACGCACACATGCACACACACATACACACTCTCTGCTTTTGGAAAACCCCAGAGAGAGCTTGCAAACACCCAGTCCCCTCAGCAAGAACAATGTGCCTTCACCCAGCAGGAAAAAGAATGTCCCCCCATTCAATTAATCACCCAAATTATTTATGATTAAAGGTCTTGCAAATGATTTGGAATGGTGTTTAATAATTGATAGTAATTTCTCATACTTAGTTAGAAATTAATTCCCTCACAAAGGTGCCATATGTATTTATGGGCTTTCTGGGGGCTCTTTTGCTTTTAAATGCTTTGGGATAAGTAATTGCAAGGGTTTTAGCAATTTCTACACTATATTAGTGTGTTGAGTTGTGTAATTCTTAGTAAAGCAGAGTAAATAAAATAACATCTCTGTTTTCTATCAAGAGGTACAAATTTCATTTCCCCTGTGCCGTATTAAGAGACCCAGCTCCTTTATGTGGAAAGAGGAGTGGGGAGAGAGTGCCACATCCTGCCGCAGTTTCTAACTGCCATAGGTTCTGTGCCACAGCCTCCATAGCTAGGCACACAGCAAAGTCGCCTGACCTGGAGCCCCTCAGAATTAGGATGTCTCAGGTGTCAGCCACAGCTCCTGAGTTCTTAGTTCCCAAGTGATCAGATGTGCAGCACCCTGGGAAAGACACATCTCAAGCCCAGCAGGCTCCCAGGGGCAATGTTGCCATCTGTACAATGGGGCAGCTGATGCATAGGTTCTTCACATGCAAAGTGCATGCAGATGCTGGGCTTGAGGCTCTGTGGACAGGAAGACCAGGGTCCCTGTGTCAGCTCTAGGTTGGGGCTTACTGCAGGAAGTGAAATTAATTCCAATTGATCTGGATACCGACTTCCTTGTTTTTTATGACTTGAATCATTTCTAAAATTCTTTTAGATAACTCAGGCAGTCATTGAAGTAAAACCCTAGCTAGGATGCTCAGGCTGCCAAGCCCAGAGTGCTTTGGGTAAAACTTCCGTGGCAATTCCAAGAGGATACCCATGTTCCTGACCTGATGTGATTGCCTCTCTCTGCCTTGCTAGATGATTCCAAAACTTTCCCCCTCAAAGTTGAATTTCCCTGGAGCCCAGAGCACTGTCCTTTGATTACCTTTCTTCAGAAACAACACAAAGTAGCATTTTTTTCAGCTTCAGAAACCCCATACCAGAAGTAATGGGGCAGGGGCCAGGGGAAATACAGGCCCCACAGAATGAACCAGCCCAAAGGGCAGCAAGCCCCTCCATGTCTGAGGTGAGTGTGGTGCTGTTCCCTGAATACTGTGCTCCCCTTCACCCTCTCTGGTAGCCCCCTACCCAGAAGAGCCCTCCATGAAGAAGACAGACCACTGACTAATGAGGACAGGTGGCTTCCTAGTTTGCTGCTTATGGTCAGGACTCCTCAAATACCTGATGGCCCTAAATCTGGATAAGAGAAAGGAAGCAGTGCCAGGGGGTTACCAAGACTAAATGGTTTCCTGGACAGGGGACATCCAGTCCTATACCCAGGCCCCCAGGATGGTAGGCCACCTGTCTGCAAGGTCCCCTTCCTTCTGGGCCCTCCACCAGGCCTGGAATCCATTCCCCAGAACAATTAAACTCTTGGCCTCTTTGCAGGGCTGCAACCTCCCTAAGGGTGGAGGACCAGGAAAATCTGGGCTACCAGAGGGCATCAGGAAACATTGTCTCTCCTCATGCCTGTTTGCTTTTCATAGGAAACAAATTTTAAAGTTCCTGGATGCTGAGAAGGATATTTCTGTCCTCAAGGGGACTCTGAAGCCTGGAGACATCATTCATTACATCTTTGACCGAGACAGCACAATGAACGTGTCCCAGAACCTCTATGAACTCCTACCCAGAACCTCGCCCCTGAAGAATAAGCATTTCCGGACTTGTGCCATCGTGGGCAACTCAGGGGTCTTGCTGAACAGTGGCTGTGGGCAGGAGATTGACACACACAGCTTTGTCATAAGGTAACCGCCTGGGGGTGCTTCGCCCCCAGGCAAAGCACCGGAATGGTCCAGTGTCCCAAGATGCTCAAACAAGACACACTGATCAGTCCCTGTCCCCAGCCTCAACTCTGCATCAGAGTTGCTTGGGGAACTTTGTTCCCCATGTCCTGATGACCCTCCAGCCAAGTAAATCATCTGGGGGACAAAGGGAGACCAGGACTTGTGTGACCCAGGAGCCCAGGTGATTCTGAGATACAGCCAAGGTTGAGAGTCACAGATGCAGAGCAGAGGCAAAGGCAGGCAGACTATGGCCCTTGGTGTGTTTCTGTAAAGAAAGTTTTGCTGGGACACAGCCATTGGCTCATTTGCATACTGCCAGTGGCTGGCTCTGACCACAGTGCAGAGTAAAGTCGCTGAAAAGCATTGTTGTTAAAGCAGCACACAGAACACCCCCCTGCAAAGCTGGGAACATTCACAACTTGGCCCTTTCCGGAAATTTGCTGACCCTAAGACAGAGCCGGGTGCAGAAAGTGGTAGGAAAATCACCATGCTGGGCATTTGCTGGTCTAAATTTGTAGAGCTCTTTCCAGGGTCCTGGAAAATGCAGCTCTACTAGCAACTTCATTACCCTGCAATGCAAATCCGTGAAGTGAGGGGGTGACAGCAAACCGTGGGTATTGTGCTTGACCTTCATTTTCTCTAAAATATCAGTTCTCACTTTTCAGTCATGAGGGACATCTGGATGCAGTTACCCACTGCCCTGACACCTGGCCCCACGCAGACTCAGAGGCAAGAAAAGAGAGGCGTGGAGCCTCGAGTTTCATCCCACATGGCTCCCAGGCCCGGTAGAACAGTACACCCCAGCTCATGTTTCTACTGGGACTGTCCTGAAGCAAAGAGACACTTGTCCCAGGGCTTTGGGACGCGACCTGATCACAGAGCTCGCCCAACCCAAGGACATGGGAAGAAACCTGAGAATTACTCTTGTGTCCCCTGGGGCTGGGAGCTCCCACAGTCCGCAGTCAAAGCCGCTTCTGTTCTTAGTCTCGGCCAGCTCCCTGTGGGGCTGTCGGAATCAATGGCTCAGTCCCCATTTTTCCAAGTCCTTCAGTGCAGCAGGTTTACTGGACACTAAGAGAGTAGAGAGGGGCAGGTGGGGCGGATATTAAATGTGAGGGTGCAGGGCAAATGCCTCCCCCGGTAGGCTCTGTCACCTTCTAGCAGCATTGGGGGTAGTCTTCCTGACACAGTGCCACGTTGCCGTGCACCCCGACCATGCCTCTCTCCACGGAGGAGTGAGCGTCAGCAAGAATGGAGTGTCCCTGCCCCAGCGGTTTGGGAGGTCCGTGCAGCATCTGGCTTATTGACATGTGGTGGTGCCTGAGACTGCATTTCCAGCCAGCTACCCAGAGGAGTGCAGTGTGATGCAGGGAGCCTCAAATGGGACACGCAGCATACACGGGCACACCCAGGCCACATGTCCCACAGGGCAGAGGCACATTAATAATTCTCTGTCCACCCTGTGTCTCCCCCCGCACCCACCTCAACCCTTATGTTCTCCCTAAACAACCGCATTTACATCTGGTGCGGAAGGAGTGTGACCCTGGCTGCCCCTCCAAATGCCCTCATTATCCTTACTGAGACAGTCTGGAAAAGCTTGGACTCCACCTACCTCTCCATCTCCTTCCTGTGCTCCTGCAGGCATGGAGCCTCTACGTGGGGCCAGGGCCTGTGCTGAATGAAGCCCTCCCACAGGAATGTGAGGGCCTGGTCCCCGCACCTTTCCAGTGGACACCTCCCAACCACACTTCTGTCCCCTCCTCCTCCCCCACGGCTCTCTCTGGCCCACAGTGGACCCCAGTGGGTGTGAACTGCTTCAATCCCCCTTGCCCCACTCTTTGGACCTGTAGGTTGGCAGGGAAAAGGCCCCAGCCCTGGGGAGGCTTTGGGAGGCTGGCTCAAACATGCTTGAGACAGTAGGTAACTGAGACCTTGGCAGCCCCATATTGGCTAAGTAGTGGCAGTGACACCAAATCTCCACAGCCTGCCTCCCAAAGGTGTCCCCCAGGAAGTTCTGTCACCTTGCAGTATTTGCTCAAGGTCAGAGATAGCAAAGCCTAGAGATGAGAATGGAGGGGGGATATTTTCACTGTGGAAATGGTTAACAGGCTTCTAAATCAAACACCCCTGAGCCTGAACCCTGGCAGACTCAGCAGCTCCAGGACTTTGGATACATTGCTTCCCATGCTCAGAGCTTCAGCTTCCTCAACTGTAAAGTGAATGTGGTTGACAGTGGGTCACTGTACATTGAGCTGACTTGTGTTGAAGGACCAGCAGAGGCAGGCACACACTGGGGGGCCCATAAGGTTAGCCTTCTTTCTAATCATTCTACTTCTCCTGAGTTAAAGAAGGAATGTCCTTGCTTACATCATGGGCAGAAGTGGAGGCTATCTTCCTACATTTCATCACCTGGTGATGGCAGGTGGTGCTGGTCCTATGTCTCCCATCTCTTCTCTGTACACACTTCCTCTGGTCCAAGGACTTTCACCCGTCCCCTTCCAGCCAGGAGCCTGGCCCCTCCCCCAGCCTCATCCTCCCAGCCCCCAGCACAGGCAGGCAGGGAGCCTGGGTCCACAGGAGGGCAAGTTCCCACAGGCTAGTTCTCCACTTAAACAGCAGAGGCTACCCACTCAGGCATCCTCACTGGCTTAGCAAAAGGTTACTGTTGTCTCTTAGTTTGCTCTCCAATACTCAACTCCATTCCCTCCAACAAATGCCTTACCACTTCGTCTTATTTTCTGTTACCTAAACTGAAAACTTCTCACATTACTCAAAGCGTAATATCAAAGCTCAGAGGTCCCTATTACCCTCAGAACCAAGTCCCTGGCACGGAGATCGTTTGATATTGTCTTGGTTACTATTCTCTCATTGCTGAGACAAAATACACAACAGCCAAAATGAAGGAAGGAAAGGTTTATTTAGCTTATAGTTTGTGGAGGTTTCAATCCATACTTGGCTGGTTCTGAGGCAGAGTGGCACATGGCAGAGGGCAAATGTTCATGGCAGCAGAGCACAGCAAAACCAACCAGCAAAAAGGGAGGAATGGTGGGCCAGCAGCCTCTTTCCCTCTCTTAAATTGTTAATAGGCTACCCCCACCCAGGGGGCCTGTAGCACTTGCTCAGTCTGGATGCCCTCCTCTTCCACAGGCTCAGGATGTATACAAAGTAAACACCCTGGCTTCCTGCTGAGTCACTCAGCCAAACCTCTGGACTCCCCAAGTTGACACAGTGTATCAACCATAACATCTTACCTGGCATGTTTCAGTACTCCCCTGGCTCCTCTACAGGCTGTGCCCTAGTCAGACTATTTGCCACCCTCTAACCACCCATGACTGTTTCTCACCTCTCCACCTTGTGGTATGTTTCTTGTGCCATAACATGGCATGACATGATGTTCTTGAACTGCTTGGTACCTGAAGAGGAAGAGCTTGTGAAAAGAAATTTTATGTGTATATATATATATATATATATACACACACACACACACACACAAACACACACAAACACACACACACATTCTTGGCTTCGGAGTCCTGCTGCATCTGGACTGCATTGAATCTGCATTTTTAACCAGTACCCTAGGGGTCTCTTGGAGCAGCCGCTCTTCCTGTGCCATAGACACCAATGGGCTTCCGCTCATCCACCCCCTGATGTCCCTCTGTGGTCCCCACTTGCTGCTCCTTCCCATCAGAGTCAATAGTCATCATCTGTGGAGATGACCCTCCCAGACACACTCTGAGCTCTGTGTTTCTGACTCTTGTGACCCGGGTGGGATGAGCTCTGTGATTTCCCTCATAGCCAGAGTAACTGAAGCGCTTGGGAAGCACAGAGAGACTGCACAGAATCACACAGGTAGAGAATGTCGGCGCTGACCTGGACCTGGGAATGGGAATGTGCCTTCAGAGTCCTGGCTGTGTCACAGAAAGGCCCAGGTCACACCTACCAACGGCATCCTTTTGAGCTGATGGCCGGCCCTCCTGCTCCTCTCGCCCTCCCGAACTCCAGAGAGAGGTGTTTTGTATCCTCCGGGCAAGGCCTAACCTAGCATATGGTAGGGGCTCAGTAATAAGCATTTGCAGCTGCATCTAGGGGAGAGATGCCAAAAGAGGCTCCGAGGTCAGGGAAAGTTCCCCGGTTCATCAGGGCGGAGGAGGAAGCAGGGGAGAGAAAAGCCGAGATCATGTTTCCAGCGGAGGCTCAGCTTTCCTCACCACGCTGCCTTTGTCTCCTGCAGGTGCAACTTGGCCCCGGTGCAGGAGTATGCCCAGGACGTGGGGCTCAAGACCGACCTGGTGACCATGAACCCCTCTGTCATCCAGCGGGCCTTCGAGGACTTGGTCAACGCCACCTGGCGGGAGAAGTTGCTGCAGCGGCTGCAAGGTCTGAACGGCAGCATCCTGTGGATCCCGGCTTTCATGGCTCGCGGAGGCAAGCAGCGCGTGGACTGGGTCAATGAGCTCATCCTGAAGCACCGCGTCAACGTGCGCACCGCCTACCCCTCGCTGCGCCTGCTGCACGCGGTCCGCGGGTGAGCCGGGCCTTGGGGCTGGGCACGGGGTGGGCAGTGGGTGGGCAGCGCGCCTCCTCCTCCTCCCGGTTCCCCGCGTCTTTCCAAGCCAGCTACAACAAACTTAGCAAGTCACCTGCCCTTCCTGCGCCCCGATCCCTGGAGAAATTAGAAGAGCTGGCAGATGGGCTTCACCTGTCATGCCAGCTGTGACCAGTGGGTAGCGCCTACCTGGAGGGCTATGTTAAGAATGATCCTCAGGCTGTATCCAGGCTCAGTGGGACAGAACAGAGGCTGTGAATGTGGGAGGGGAGAGGCCGGTGTGTCAGCTATAAGCCACCCCAGGTATGTGATTCTGAAGAAAATAGGGATCAGATGGATTGACTTTTATGTCACCTTAATCTCTCTAGACTGGAGTTTCTTCATCGGTAAAAAGGGCTGGAAAGGGGAAGGGCAGGGCAATGTGGAGACTGAATGAGACGATAGTACTGGAAATGCCTAGGACAATGGGGAAGGTGCCAGGGGAGACTTCAGGGTTACCATCATCATCGGCCCGCTCCACAAAGCAGAGGTACAGCCGCAGGGTGTGCTGATGGGCTCGATCTAAGGGCCCCACTGGGTGAGAGAAGAGAAGAATCCAGGCTGAGTCAGGATGAGAGGTTGAGGAAACAGGCGGGTGGTGGTGCCGTGCCCTGTGACAGGAGAGCCTAGAGAGGCCATGCATGTTTGGGGAATTGACAGGAGGAGAGTCTTTTCCTGGGCATAACTTTGAAATGCCTGCTACAAACCTATCCCATGCTCCGACGTTGCAGCTTTCACCCAGGCACATAATTGTCTGGGCAACTGCATGGCAGACTGCAGCCCTGCCCCCAGGATATGGGAAAGCCCAGTATACCAACTCCTTACCAACAAGGGGCACTGGGATCCTCTCCACTGGGCCTCCATTAATGTCAGGAAGCCCTTTGAGCCACCAACAGGGGACTTTAGTGCCCATAAAGATGACTGTGATGTACCCAAGCCTAGGACCAATATTGGACTCATTTTGTTGGATGTGGACACAGGGAATCCACAACACATCCCCCCCCGCAAAAAAATACCTAACAAGACATTCAATAAGGGACAACCACATTTGTGGCTGGTGGAGTCAGAGTGACATCTGTCCGGACATGACCCCCTGGATCACCTAGGTTGACCTGTCAAGTTTCCTTCACCTTTTCACTTCACACTCATCACAGAGGGGCGCAGCCACAGCAACCCTCATCTCATGGATTTAGGCTCTGTTTTGTTCATGTTGTTGCTTTCTGAACAGAAGAAACTCCTGAGAGAGTTTGGAGGTTCAAAGGGCTAACAGAAGGAAAATACTGCCCTCTGGTAACCAAGAAAAAGACCCAGGGACAGGGAATGGGCAACTATCTGGAAGAAACTTATGCAGCCAGAGCTATTTCCAGCTGTAATTGACTCACTTTCATCTGTCAAAATAGCATTAAGCACCAGTAATAAGCCCTTTAAACAAACAGGCTGTTAATCCTGAGAGCGTGGCATCTTCCTTTGCGGAAGCTCCGGGGAGGAAAGGCTGCCGAGAGATGAATGGGCTGGCCCTGCTTTCAGCGAGGGGAGGAGGTGGGCAGAAGGGGCTGCTGGGGCCTTGGCATGTGTTTCTGCTAATGTCCTTTCCCTCCGTGGGGCTGCTGGGCCTTAGGGCGCTGTGTTCAACACACTGTCCCTGAAAAGTGGACAGTGGGACAGTGTGCAGAGTGAGAGGAAGGGCTTGCTCGTTTCTGCCTTGGTGAGATCAGTGTGGTGCGCACTACCAGGGAGGAATAGGGCTGGTGCGAGATGCGGAAGGGAGCCACACGGGGAAACCAAGGGATTGTGGAGAAGGCACAGAGAGCCCTTCCCGGTCCTCATCGCGGCCCAGTTATATTTGTAAGCCCATGAAAAGTGACTGGAATTCTAGTGGGTTAATTCCAATCCACCACTTCCATTGCAACCCATGGCGAGAATAAAGACACTAAGGCATATTTGTAGTTATGGGGAGCCAAGGGGTCCTAAGTCCAACTATGGTGATGGCCATCTGGAGCAAAGGCCTCCACCTAAGGCCAAACCCAGGTTTTATTCCTTCATGAAGATGGGAGTGGCTTAAGGATGAATGACTGAGAACCATGGGAAGCAGGTGAGTGCCCTGAGCTGGGCTGGGTAGGAGCCTGAAATCTCTGCAAATGTGGAGAGAAGGATATGCAGAAAGAGTAATCTGCATATCACAATTGAGATAGTATCTAATGTTTTGGGGTCAGTGCTTCAGCTCTGATGTGTAATGTTTGAAGATCCAGGAAGTCACAGTCTCTACTCCCAAGACTGGATCCCAGCCAACAGCTGTGGAACTTTAGTTCACACACCCCACCTCATCCAGGCTCACTTGTGAGAACAATGGGGGGCCCTGGGTACCACCCCTGCCATCTCCAAAGATTACTATCAGCACCTTGGCTAGACCAATATGCATTGCTAAAGCCAGTTGAAGGGAATACATGGAAATAGGGTCAGGCTCAGCCAAAATGGAGGCAATTGCTCCTCTTTCAAGGAGAGTCGCCCAGGTGTCCTCCACAGAAGGCTCAGTAGGAAGCTGCAATCTGGTCAGGGGCAATGTGGCCCTGTATCCAAAATATAGATACCTCCATACTCTGGTTTCTCTTCAGATTGTATAAATCTTTCGCCTTTTACCAAAATATAGACACCTCTAATGCTTCAAACCCTAGTTCCATTACTTGCTTGGCTGCAGTGTGTGTCTCCCTGCCACCAAGTTCTGCTTTCTTTGTTTTCCCCCTGGGAAACCCTATCACCTGCTTTAGAACATGTGTCCCATGCTACGTGGGGGCTGTGGTGGGATCATTCATCAGGGCTGATGATGCAAGGGTGGAGGGTTTGAAGTAGGACATGTAGGAAAACTAGGTAAAGAGCGCACATTACCACAGTGAAACTTATGTGCCAGATACTGTTCTCGTGTAACGCGAGAACTACTACCATAATCTCCATTTTAAAGACAGAAAATCTGAACCTTAGGGAGGAACTTTCTTAAGCTCCTGTGACAGATAAGGGACAGATTCAGAACTTCCCCATGACCCCTGATCACCATCCTCTCTTGCATGCAGTGGGGAATTGGTGATGGGACCCTGGAAGAATAATGTCAGGATGGCCAAAGTCAGAATAGGTTTGAGCCTAAGAAAAACAAAAGAGGGCTGCAAATGAGGGTAGCTCAGTGTCAGAGCCCTTGCCTAACATGTGTGGTGTCAAAAAATGTTTACTATATTTCAGGTAAGAAGAACCCAAAAAGATAGGAAAGGGGAGTAGTGAGATTACAAAGGACAGAAGTAAAATGAATTCCTCAACTCCTGTTATGTTTTGTTTTGTTTTGTTTTGTTTTTCTCACAGCAAAGGGGATGGGTCTTTTACCTGAGTAAAGTAGTGAGGTCTTTGTGTCTTTATAATCCCAATTGACTGCTCTAACACCAGTGTTTTTCAGCCTGGTCCCTGGACCACCAACCTCGATCACCCCTGTGTGCTGGCTGGCAGTACAGATTCTCATACCCACCTCTGACCTATGGAATCAGAAACCCTAGGGCTGGGACCCTGCACAACATGTCTTAATAAGTACTCCAGATGATTCTGGTGCATGGTATATGTTTGAGAACCACAATACAGTACAATCAGGGCTAATTAACATTCCAGGGAAAACACTTGCTCTCAGACCCCTGAGAAGCTGGCCTTGATCTTCTCCTGATGGTGCAGTATTAGACAGGGGCAGTCTGGGCAGGCATCCTCTGCCCCAATTTCTAAACACGGGAATACCATGGACACCCATGAGCTTGATGTCCACCTCAAGCTAGAGTTTTTAAAGGTTATTAGTTCGGTGGCTCATATACTTAAAGATGGAGCAGTAAACATCATGAACAGAATTTCCCCTGCTCACTGGGAAATAGCAGAGCACACTCAAAAGGGAGTGTCCCTTTGTGAGCAGGGCAGGCAGGTACACCTGGGATTTGTGCAACCATTTTATATCTGGGCTTAAGTCAGCCACTCTGACAAAGCATTCTGTGGGTGACTAGGAGACCTGTGACCCAACTGCTAATTCCAGGAACAGAAGGACATGATGTTGACCCTTTTTCACGTAAGAAAACCAAGGCACAGTTAAGTACATGGTCCCAGTTCATGCAGGTGAGGAGGAGGAAGGCTCTGGGATTGGAATCCAGTGGTCTTTAAAGGTCTCTGCTTATAAGGCCAGCTTCTCAGGGGTCTGACAGCAATAAGATCCAAAGGTCTCTGCTCTTCCCCTTGCCACCCCTTTTTCATTTCCTAGCAGGTAGATGGTCCACTACCTATTCACCACTGGTGGCCAAAGTATGCTAATTAATTAGATTAGTTTTCACCTCATGGAGATCTCTAGGAACCTGACACCAGGCTCAATCCCTGTCCCCTTTTTTTTCAGTGTCTTAAGTGAGGACATCAGTGGTCTGCTTAGCAGACTCACCAGGAACATGAGTTTTGGGGAATTCTCAATATTTAGTGTTCAGAGTTAAATCCAAATCAATCTGACAGGAAGAAATCTAACATTTCTAAACAATGGTCCAAGTTCAGAGACATGAAGAGTAGTGGCCATCAGTGGATGAGTGTCTGCCCCAAAGGGCAGTGTGGTTTTAGGTAAC
This sequence comes from Dinomys branickii, assembly GCA_004027595.1. Classification (NCBI taxonomy): domain Eukaryota; kingdom Metazoa; phylum Chordata; class Mammalia; order Rodentia; family Dinomyidae; genus Dinomys; species Dinomys branickii. Next base: position 31,742 of record PVLD010007110.1, on the reverse strand, counting down.
CATAGGGGTCATATCGTATCTTTTGAGAGACGGAGAGTTCAGATTGGCCTTGGAAAGTCACATTTACTTTTGGGTACCAGGCTGGAGCAGAGCCGCAGTGGCAGAAAAATTGGAAAGCTGAGAGGTTTGGAAAGAGAAGATGGCTCCAAAGAGCCTGAGTGCCATCTTCATTTGTTCAGAAAAAAACTCTTTAGGTATCTAAAGGTCCATGGGTCCTCTGTGCTGGAGAAATACAGAAATCAGTAAAACACAGTGCCTGCCCTTGAGCATAGATTTGGCCCGTGAAGCTTTAGGTGAAGAGCTAGGCTTGGGAGAGGATCTACAGGAAGCCAGAGTCCATGTGTATACTGGCAAGAACGGCCTATAAGATTATCTGAACCAAGCCTGGCTTCTTTCAGCAGGTGGGGAATTCAGCATCCTTGGGGAGGTTCCAGCAGCAGCATAGCCCCTTACTGGGTTGATGGAGAGGGACATCTGTGTCATACAGACAGAGTTATCCATTAGTGAGACTGTGATAACAAAGTACCAGCCCAGGTGGTTTATGCTACAGAAATGTCTTATCTCATAGTTCTGGAGAGTCTGGAAGCCCAAAATTAAGGAATCATCAGGCTTGATCCCTTAGAGGCATGTGAGGGAAGGGTCTATCCTGGGCCTGTCTCCCTGTCCTATTTGTGGCCATCCTCATGTTCACCTGGCATTCTCTCCACACTGCCCATTCATCAGAATATCAGTCATTTGGGATTAAGGCCTACCCTAGTGGTCTAATTATAACTTGATTACCTCTCTGAAGACCCTGTCTGCAAATAAGTTCACATTCCAAGGTACCGGGAGTCAGGACTTATGCCCATGAATCTAAGAGTAACGTAGTTCAACCCATGACTGTTGGGTTAGACAGTCTCTCTTCCCACCCTGAGACTTTGATACAGCCTATGTGTCACTCAGGGTACTTACAAAGTTCTAGCCCATCTGAGGGCTAGAGGGTTGTGACCTGGGTATTGCAGAGTGCAGAACCTGGCAACTGGTAAGGCCCAGCTTCTGATACCCACAAGGCCCCAGCCTGAGCAGCTCTCCGGGGTCTTGGCTCTGTGGCCTGCAAAGTAGCCCAGTTCCCTGGCCAGTTGTTAGCAAAGGAGAAGAACAGCAGAGAGGAGGACAGCAGGGCAATTAAGTGTGGTGCAGGAAGTAGGGATCTGGTCAGCAGCTGCTAGCGAATAGCTCTAATTCAATTGCAGCCATAAGGGAGAGCATGGCCCACCCTGTGGGCAGGACAGCAGCCTGCTGGCCTGGTGCAGAAAAGCCCTGTGAATTGGTGCCTAATTGAGAGTGCTAAGCTTCAGCCTTACAATGGCACTAATTCAGCTTCTTGCCTGCCAAGGCTGGAAGAGGCAGATCAGCACAGCAGGCCCTGCTGCCTGGCAGTGGGAGCAGAGACCTGAGGGCAGGAGAGCAGACCCCAGAGGAGTGGAAGCAAGGTGCAAAGAATTAAGAAGAGGCCCGCACAGATGGGCTGCCCCCGCCCAGGAAGCCCATCACAATCCATAGGGCACATCCCTAGGCCCAGCCCTTCATGACAGCCACAGTCTGCTCCTATGGCCAAGGAGTGAGAGGAACTAGATTCAGCCTTCAGGAAGTATGTTCCACAGAGGAGAAATGGAAGAGCTGGGGCTGGTGGCGCATGCTTGTAATCCCAGCACCCTGGAAGGCTGAGGCATGTGGATCTGAAGTTCAAGCCCAGGCTGAGCAACTTAATGATTTTGCAAAGCCCTGTCCCCAAAATAAAAATCAGAAAAGGGCTGGAGCTATAACTCAGTGTGAAGACCTAGGGTTCAATCTTTAGTACCGTAAATGTAAAAAAAAAATTAAAAAGAAATGACTGTCTATGATGTTAACACACAGATATTGGCATTTGTTTATTTTAATGGATACTGTATGTGTGTGTGTGTGTGTATATTTTGAAACTATCAAGACACATAGTAAAAAAGAAAACTCTTAACTCTATGAAAAGATTTAAAGTGAAAAGCAGACTCCACCCCATACCATGTCCTCCTCCTCAGAGACAATCTGTAAAGCTGGTTTTCTGTGTGTATCCTTTCAGAAATATCCCTCTTTATACATAGGGAGTATGTTTTACATTGACTTTGCCAAATTCTGGAAATCAGTCCATATTGACACCCACCACCTCCTTGTCCAGCACAACTGCCTAGTGGCCCACTGTGTGTGGATCAGAATCTGTAAAAACAGAAACCATTGGTAAAGGATGTTTCTGATCTTTTGCTTGAATAGTTGAGGTCACATCAGACAGTGTTATGATGTCTCCAAGCATATATACATCTATAGGCTTGTTCATTAGAATTGTCTTTACTAAAAAGATAGATGGATATGTCCATTGTTAATTTTTATAGATAGCACCGAATCGCCCTCCCTAGAGACAGGTACCAATTTATGTCTTCACCTATGAGGACTGAAAATACCTGCTTCCCCACAACCTCCCCAAAAGATCCATTGATACTTGTTATCTCTTCCAATCCAGTGAGAAAAGCCGATTGTTGTTTGAAATTGGATCTGTTTGATTACAAATGATGTTGAATGTAATTGCTTGTTTGGCATCAATTTAAACTCCAAAATCCACCAGCAAGTTCCCAATGAATGGTCTTTCTGGTTTTCTCAGGCTACAGGTGATGCCTTGGTAGGAACTGCAGTCTCTCCACCCTTGAGGCACTCATCTTGGTTAAGTGTGGGTAAACTACACCTTAAAAAGACAGATAAGCAAGCAGTTACAGTGTAGTGTGATCAATGATCAATGCCGTGATAGCAAAAAACAACATACAAGATGAACACCATCCAGGAAGATCCAAGAGACCCTAGCAGGAAGTAACATTGCACTCAAGACCATATGAAGGGGCTGCTGGCCAGAGGCACATGGGAGGTATCCTGGAAGAAACCAAGATGTCCTGTGGCCCTGGGATGGAGAACACAGGCCTATATCACAAAGGCATCCTCAGCCCAGTTTAGGCCATTGGATTTTATCCTGGGGACTCCTGGAGTCGTGGGGGAGCCTTTAGTGGCATGGTCCTACCAGAAATGAGCCTGGTCAGTTTGAGCCAGAGTGTTGGTATAGAAGAACCAGAAATCAGCCTCCAGCACCCTGTGGCTTAACTAACTCTTCATGACAGCCCCAAATTCTGAAACAAAGCCACAGTTTTCCATCACCACAAAGCTGGGCAGATGCATCCTGCAATACCCACAGCACACAGGAGCCCTCAACAATGCTCCCAGGGAAGGGACCGCATGGACTGTGGAGCCCCGCATCCAGGCAGAGCCTGCTGATACAGAAGACTAGAAAGCAGGAACCCAAGGGTCCCATCTCCAGCTCTGCTGCTCTTGCGCACAAAGTGTCACTGAGTGTCCTTTGACTACCTCCTTTGAGACAGTCCTGTTCTTAAAGACGGTTATGAGCTCTGTCACACCTGTTATTAGCTTCTTGAAGAACCCCTCATGGTCCCATTTTCTGACAGTGGTAGCCAGTGTCTTGTCACACACCACTCATGAGGACTCAGGAAGAGGAATGTATGTACTATAGAAATGATTTTGGCAATCCTCACTGATTGCTGTCCGTGACCATAAAATACAACATTTAATCGCCATAGCAATTGGGGTGGCCAATTTGAAAAATAATTACTGCCTTCTTTGAGATTACTTTGCCTTCTAATTAAAATCTCAAGACTGGGATATTAAAGGTGCATTGTCAATACAGCATTCCGGATGCACCCAGCTAACCTCATTTGGGAAGACAAAATTAATTAGTTTGTGTTTTAACACCCAGCTGTTAGCTGAAGGAAAGAAATAGTCTGCAAGTCAGCCACGCACAGTCTCTAAATTGGCCAGAGTGACTGAGAAGAGAGAAAGGAAATCGAGAGTGATTTATTCCTGCATAAGCTGGTCAGCTTCCATTACAAGCTGCTCATTAAACAGCACCCTTGCATTCCTGCCACACCCTGCTCAGGAGTTCCTGTTTAACCGTGGAAGCAGAACAGCAAATAAGGAGTCCTCACCAAGAGCCACTGAGTGCTCCATCTGTTCTGAAGCCTTGGTTCAAGCTAGCCATTCTGGATGCAGAGATGGGAGCCACCTCTGGGGGATGGCACACTGAATTCCTGTTCCTGGTGGCTGCAGTAACAAAGCTGCACACCCTACTGGTTTCCCCTTTCTTCTACACCTTCCATTTCTTCAGTTGCACTTGAGTCAGGCAGTTGCTGAACACAACAGAACTTGGCATCATCAATTCGAGGCTCCGCTACAACAATACATCCCCAAAGCCCAGCAGTTTAGCAGCCAGTTGTTTGTTTATTTATTTATTTATTTATTCAGCAGCAACTGATTTCTTACTCTCTGCAAGTGTGATGTGAACTGTCAAGGGGCTGCCTTCCCAGCAGTGATTCAGGGATCAGGATCTTATCCTGCTCAAACCAACTCATCTTCGCAGAAGGCTTTGAGGTTCTACCATTAGAAGAGAAGTTTGGAGAACCATTCTTGTTGGTTGAGCCAAAAAAACACCTCAGCCCAATTATGAGGGTGCAGCAAGATGGAGGAGAGCATGTGTGGTGTTTGTCAAGCCAAACGCTGCTATCTCTGCACGGGGCATCGGACACAGCTGCACTGAGCAGGGTGCCTCGGGAGCCTTCTGAGGAGTGTGAGGCATGGACTCTGGCTTGGGCAGCTCGCAGTGGTTTGGGAGGCAAGCCCAGCCCATGCAGTGAGGAGCTGTCACCCCGTTGCTAAGCACAGTAAGAGAAGAAGCAGCAGAGCTCATGGGAATCAGGTCGGGGTAATCACAGTGTAAGCTGGGGAGGAGTGGGTGGAACAATGAGATTTCCTGGAAGATGTGATGCAGACGCTTAGTTTATGGGGTGGGGAGGGGAGAGAAAGAGAGTTCATCAAAGGGACACATAGGTAAAGGCACAAGAGTGCTCTCAGCACGTGCTGTCACCTCAGACTCACCCACTGGCTAGTTGGATGTCTCAACACTGATTAAATTCTCCTCTTCCTGTTTCTGGGCATAGCCTTGATGACCTGAAAAGAAATTCATTTCTGAAAGCCTTCCCCTGCTAAGGCATTACTGTCAGAAAATAAACAAACCACAAATCTCCAGGATGGCATTTGGCTGGTATCAGAGCTCAGATTTGCACAAAGAGTGAACCCCTGGGGGTGCTTCTGTGTGGACACCTCCAGTGGCTCCTATGGCCCTGGAAAACAACAGCTGCTGCCCTGGCCTGTCCCAGCCTGGCTCTCCAGAATTGCTGCAGGGTGAAAAATGCCCCTAAAGCAGGGGTTAGGAAGCCTACGCTTTATCCGAGCTCTGTGTAATGAGGGGCGTGAGAAGCTTGCTGCTTCCCAGTCTGATGACCCTGGCCTCCCACGTTTTCCTCTGGAAACTGAAAGAGGAAAACAAGCTCAGTGCTGAGGCCCTGGGTTAACCACAGACACAGCCTGTTTGTTCCACCCAGTAACATCTCATATGGTATTTTTAAAGGAAAAAAATGTTGGTAATACTAGAGGTAGAACCCAGAGTCTTGTGCATGCTAATCACATGCACTACACTGAGCCACACCTCTAGACTTTCCAAAGTTTTAATTAGTTCCCAACATTTAAAATTTTGGAAAATTTACTAAAAATTCTGTTTCTAAAACTCTTTTAAAAATCAGATCTGGGACCACTGTACTGGACAAATAATAAAACTGGCTGTCCCTGGAGATGCCATGGTCTTCCCCCCCACCACACACACACACACACACACACACACACACACACACTGCCTATTGCCCTGGCCACAGTGAAGCCAGGTCTGAGTCTTTCTTACACTTATCCCCGCTCCAGCCCACTCAGTTATAGCCCCTGCCAGGCCACCCGGCTAGATGAGTTCTCCAGGCCCAACTATCTTTAAAACCCTACAGCTCTTCTTACACTTCCTCTTTTCCCTCTCTCTTCATGTAGCTCCTCCTTGGCTGCTTCTGGCAGAACTACCTACCAGACCAAGCAGGAATTCTTAGCTGTGACTACACATTTGAATTACTAAAGTCCCCGGGTCCAGGTTGCACCTGGCAGTGGACCCAAGCATCTCCTAAGGCTGCAGGTAGACGAACCTGCAGTCTAAGCTGAGAACCTTTGTGTCCAAGCTGGAAATGCAATGGACTAGCATGGCAGGGGGTGAGCGCCCTTTTACTGGATGTGTGTAAACCAAGGTGTGTGTGAACACTTTGCCAGGGTGAGTGAGAGGACCCAAATATCAGCTGCTGCTCTTCTGGGATTCTTCTCCTCATTACCATTCCCCTGCCTTTGCCCCTGGGGTTCTTCCAGGTGAAGCCCTTTGAGCCTAGAGAGTACTGAGGTAGCCTAAGGAACGGATACTTACCCTGCAAGTTCCAACCTCTGCATCAAGCATATCTCAAGCCACAGCCATGCCTTCTGGAGGGTGACTAAGCAGACAGCCGTGTGGGATAGTCCCCACACAGTCACGCTAGGCCAGCCACGTTCCTGACTGCCCCATATCTATCAGGGCTACACCACAAAGGCAAAAATACGGATTTGCGATCAGAGGGCCCGAAGGGGAGCCGCAGTTCTATCCCTCAAGAGCAGGAGCCTCAGTGTGTGAGGTGCACAGCCTGCAAAGTCCTGGGTAAGGACAGGGTGCTGAGGGATGGCTATGGAGAGCAGGGCCAGACCTCAGCAGGGTGACAAGAAGGAGGGGTGTAGCCAGGAGGAGTGGAGAGGAAGAAAAGGTATGAATGGGCCTCTCACCCCAGGCCCTTAAACCTTGCCTTGAGCTGAGAGCACAGTTGCCTTGGGGAGATCGCAGTTAAGCCACTGGAAAACACTCAGAAAGCTTTCATCAGTACTTCTCACATCAAAGTCCCAGCAGTGCTCCCTCACCAGAAGCTGATCCAGCTAAGGCCCACTGCCCTGTGCACCCAGCACCTGGCTGCCCTGGGCCCACCATGCGTGGTTCCATGGGAAGTCAGCCTGGCCCCTTTCTCTTCTTGGATTGGGAGGCCCAGGAGAAACCACTCTTAGAGGAGAGGGCCAGTGGGGCAGGATGGACCTCAGGGACAACCCTGTCAGCATTCCAGGCAGCAGAGCCTGTACTGCAGGAAAACAGGTACTCTGTTTCTGGGTTCCTTCTATTCCCGAGGGCCCTGGGGGCCAAGGAGCAGGAACATTGGGCCATTGAGGGACACTGGCAGAGCAGCAGCTCAGACCCAGCCTGCATATCAGTGTGACACATCAAAGGGTGTCTTGTGCATTCCCAGAACTTTTTCTGAGGGGGAGACAAGTAGCATCCCACTCCTCTCCCCATGCCCAAGCCATGGAAATTTGGCCGTGGGTCTGTGGGGCCACAGGTACAAGAAGGAGAAAACTAAGCATATATACTTCTTCTGGAAGCATTCCTTCTCTCTCCAAATGCCCACTCACTTTTTCAGCACACACAGGCCCCTTAGCACAGAGAGCAGGATGATCCTCCAGGAGCCCACGGACTGCAGGAGAGGTATGCACACTGCATCTCCGTGAGGCCACAACACTGGGAAGACACCAGTACCCAGGTGACCACCGGTACCCAGAGACCAGGGCAAAAGAGAAAAGATAGTGTTGGTGCAGATCTCAGTAGGAGAAGGTGCTGTGAATGGCACAGTGCCTAGTGGGGCGATGGCCTTTCCTCTTGGGGAGACAGGTGCATGTGGGATAGGATTGTGGGGCCAGACCTTACAGAGTCTGTGTTTTGCACTATGGAACTGGATTGCACCTGCAGCAGGGAGAGGTGTCTGTAAGAAATGCCCAGAGGGCTGCAAAGTGGAGAATGAATGGTAGCATAGGGTCGTCACCATAGAGACCTCTCAACAGTGCAGGGAAGAAGTAACGAAGTCTCCAGCACATCCACCAACACTTGCTCCTACCATTTTTCAGTTGCATTGTCCTTGTGGTTTACAAGAACCATTGTCCTCTTCTCTGCCTTTGTCCCTCCATCTGATTCCCTGTTGGGAAATTCTGAGGCTGAGGATGTTTCTCAGCCCAACAGGTTGAAATAGAAGAAGTCTGAGGAAGTGAGTCTCCAAGCAACAGGCTCACCAGGGTACCATTATCTAAAGGGCCACCCAAGAGTGTCCCACTGTGCCCTGGAGAATCAGGTTCACACCGGTTCTGGCCTCAGGGACCACAGCTTCCATCAGCAGGGTGGAAGGGAGATTTAAATCACATAGAACTAATCAATTTGGAGGGGTGAGGATGGGGATCATCCTAGAGCATTCTATTTGATCAAATATTATATAACGTACTGAAATTATACGGATTATTAGGCATCTTTAACCTCATCTGATTCAGAGACTAATGTTTCCTCCAAACAAGTGAAAAACAAACAAAAAGAAAAGCTTTAAGGCTGATTTATGCATTGTTTTGGGGATTCCCTGTTTGCGCATCAGAAGGAATTATTTTGTAAAAAAAGGAAGTACTTGGTCTTCTAGAAAACCTGCCCCTCTCCACCTCAACCCTTTAGCTAAAAGTACTATAAACAATACAAAACAGCTTCATGTCTCAGCAAAATGTAAATGCTTTTGTCTGGTACTCTCTGGTATGAACTGAATCGGTCTGTTTGATTATAAAGTCACACACAGCCCTGTCACCAGGTCTCACTGGCCTCTGCTTCAGTTGGAGAGCAGATGTTTCTTACAATGGTAAATGGGAGCCTGTGAAATAGGATGTCACGGAGATTGAGGCCAGAAAAATATGACCACATCTAGTCTGAAGACACAGTGGTCAGAACCCGTGAATTATGTCTTTTTACCAGGCTGTAAGCACTGTTTTTGAAGGGATTCAGCCTAGAGCAGTGGTGGCAAACTTATGGCACAAATGCCAAAGCAGGCATGCAGAGTCCTCTCTATCAGCACATAGGCCAAGTCACCCCAGCACCTGAGCATCAATATTCAGATTTAATTGCAGTGTTAGCACTTTGTGATAAATAAGTGGGGTTGGGGTTGTGGTTTGGGCACCTGGTCTCCAAGAGTTTTGCCATCACTGCCCTAGAGTGAGTGGTAGCTTTTACTAGAAATAGAAGCTAGGTTATACACCACAGGTAGTGAGGTCTAAATCCAGGCACTAGGAAGCAAGAATGGTAGCACACAATGGGCATTTTCTCACTTCCGGAGAAATTTCTAGGTTCTTTTGAATGACTGAAACCTGGAAGATATCTTGGAAGTCACCTAGGCTGTGCTCCATCACTGAATAAGTATGAAAAATTAGGTCCATCAGGGAGGAGTGACTTGCTCAAAGGCACTGATACTGTTGCTGACAGAACTCCCTGTGTTTCATACCTCCCTCCTCCAAGCCTGTCATCTCACCTGTGCAATGGAGATAGTCCCTTCCTCACCAAGTTTTGGGCTATGATACCCTGAGACCCTCTATGCACACAGAACCCTCTGTCTGACACCCTACCCCTCCCATTCCGCCAGACTTCCTCTCGTGACCTTTTGACAGATTCCAGGAGACAAGAAGTAAGGACTCCCTCCCAGAGGTAGAACCACAAGCAGGAGTAACATGCCTTTGGAAGAAAATGTGTAGGCAGAGCCCCGCCTCACAGGGCAGACCACTATCCAGATCCATCACCTCTCTGGGGAAGTCACGCGAGGTCAGCGAATGGCACCTGTGGTGGGAACAGGAAGTGAGCCCCCCTCCAGTTGCCAAGGTAGGCAGGAATGGCAATTCAAAATGGGAGGTGCAGGGGGCTGTCTACAGGGTGGCCAGCACCTTTCCAGAAAATATGTTTTATCAGCGGTCAAGACCAAGTACAATTATACCCATGTGTACCTGTCCGTGGTTCTTTTATGCTACAGCTACACAGTGCTCAGGTAGTGACTACTGAAATGTGCAACTACAAAGCCAAAAGTAGCAATCATCTGGCCCTTTGCAGATAAAGTCTGCCAGCCCTGCTTTTTGCTGTCCAAAGGCCTGAGTTCAAGCCAGTGCACTGCTCCTTCCTACCTGGGTGACCTCAGGCAGCCACTTTTCATCTCTGGGCCCCATTTTGGTGCTTATGCTAAGGTCAGGCTGCTTCTGTGATTCATAAATTCAAGCCCAGGAGAGGTTCCGTTGTTTAACTGGTGGCTGGTATCAGTGCTCTGAGGAGGGAATCAGGACTCATAACTTGGTGGGTCTCTGGCAGTGCAGGAGGTAGGTTGCTCTGAGCAGAATAAAATTTCCCCTATTTCTGGAAAAGATGATTCACAAACTCACATTACTTCTTTGCTTCTCTTGTCACTTTTTTTGTTTTCCAGGTACTGGCTGACCAACAAAGTTCACATCAAAAGACCAACCACTGGCCTCCTGATGTATACGCTGGCCACTCGATTCTGCAATCAGATCTACCTCTATGGTTTCTGGCCCTTTCCACTGGATCAGAATCAGAACCCCGTCAAGTACCACTACTATGACAGCCTAAAGTATGGTTATACCTCCCAGGCCAGCCCCCACACCATGCCCTTGGAGTTCAAAGCCCTCAAGAGCCTGCATGAGCAGGGGGCATTGAAACTGACTGTCGGCCAGTGTGACGGGGCCACGTAAGGTGGGCCCCTCGTAGGACTCGGAGGCTCACATTTCCTGCCAGCTACACCACAGGCAGATGGGAGTCGGGGTGGCACAAACAATAGAACAAGCAGGCTAGTGGTTTTCTTTGTTAAAGTGTAAAACAGTGACCAGAATATATATATCTATACCTGCATATATATATTGACCTGAGTATTTATAACTGTGTGGTGTTCATCTAGCGTTAGGCAGATAAGCCACAAGAAGAAGGCGTGGAGAATCCACCTGAACCAGACTAAGACTCAGTTCATCTTTAGGGCGGAAAGACTTGACAGGCAAAGAAGCCAGTCCAATGGCTTTGGATGACAACCAGCCTCCTGGGTTGGAGGGATCCTTGAGCTTGTGGATGAATGAAGAGCCACCTGTGGTCAGCTGCCCAAACTCCTGGGATATGTGGACTCTAGGCGGCCAAGACCCAAAGAGGACACTTGACTGGGTCTGCACAGGTGCTGTTTGAGGCTGGAGAGTTTAGCTGTGTAAAGGAGCACAAAGAAGCTTAAGAACAGAGGCCACAGCAGAGCTGAGGGCCTCGTTCCATGAACTTAGAGTTGAATTGCCTGAGTCACAGGAAACACAAGCCCAAGACACGACTGCACAGCTGTGGAGAGAAGGCTAGTAGAGAAACAATGGATGATCTATATCCTGGCTAAACAAGAACCACCAAGAGCCTTGGCAGGTGGACAACCCTAAAGAGGCAGAGTGTTCTAGATCACAGCTTTGAGCAACAGAGACCTCCTCCTATGCACTTGCTTACCCCAGCACGAGGCAGAAGAGTGTCCAAAATGTGGCCACTGTGCCAGCTGCTCTTTGATGCAACTGAAGCCGGCCAAGGTTGTGGGTTAACCTCCATCCTGCCCGTTAAGAATGTCAATGAAGGACTCTGCTGTCCCCCTCTGCGACCAGGGAAGACACACAAAAGCTTCAGAGGACACTGTCGAGATAAATGTCACTCTCTTTAAAATACACATGATTGCCTCTCTGGGTGCCCCCTCCCAGAGCCCCAGAACGTGAGGCCCAGAAGAAAGGCAAGCACCGAGCTCCAGCTCTGGCAGCCGCTTGTTTGCTTCCTGTGTCCTGCACGTGGCAGGGTCCCTGCAGCTAGACCACTGTGTCGGTGTCACTTCCTTCTCACTTTTCCATCTCGATGGTCACACTCTCCCTCACAGACGTCCAGTGCCCGCCACACCTTCACCCACCACCGCCTCCGCAAAGGAGCAACAATCGCCAAATTTTGCAAAATCCTTTTCTTCCCCCTATTAAGGTTCATATTTAAGACTCTAGCAGAAATAAAAAGCCAAATGCAGCTCCAAACACTGGATATAATCTCCTGGGAAAATCTAGGCTCAGTGCCAGTACCTTAGGGGCTGGGCTTGCAGGTCGCAAAAGAGAAGCATGAGCCAGCTCTCTGTTAGATGTATTCCCTCACCTGATAACTAACAGTGTTTTAAAGCATATTTGAAAGATAAGTAAAAAACCATTCTCTTGAAGGTGAAGAGAGTTTAGAAAAGTAATCAAGATGTGCTCCTGAGTGTATGGGACTGGACAAAATTAATCAATGGCAATTTGGAACAGGATGTTAGCTCTAAATTAACACCTTATGGGAAGAGCAGCCAATGCAAGGAAACCCAGAATGGTTCACTGCACACACGAATGCCCCAGCCCAAGACCAGGATGGCGCCAGTATGCAGGGAAAATCCCTGCATTTTCCCTTTTGTTCTTGTCGTAGCTTGAAACCTGAGATTTGGGATTTGCATTATACAATGAATTTTTAAAAGAGCAACAGCCCTAATAGCCTCCGTGAGAACTAAGTGGTCCAGGCTCCTCCTGAACATGGAAATAATTGATATCATATTTTATTTGTCTCCCGAGTCTTTCCCCTTGAGGAGCTGAAAAGTCCTGGATGATACTTAATTTGTAAAGCTTGCAACACCCTGGGGAGTACATAGAATTATCAGCAAGGCCTTGGTGGATTAGCCAAGACTTTGGATTCCAGGATGTTCTGTGGTGTGGTCTGAGGCGAGCCCTAAGGTCAGGGCTTGGAGTTGGGCCTGAGCTTGGTCTGCCAGGCAGCATCCTGTTCATGCAGAAAAGTTAAAGAACAGTACTGCAGAGAACTTGGTCTCTGGCAGATTGTAAAGTGCCTCCCAGTTCCCTCCAGAAGGCAGGAAGTCTAGGACACCCACACCTGCCCGTTCCCTAACATAGCTAGTCCCACACTGCCAGATCCCCTGGCATTGTGGTAGTAGGAGCTCTGGGGCCTTGGCTCCTGTTTCTCCACCTGAGAAGGCACAGTCAGGAGGCCAACTGCCCTTCCCTGACCAGTTAGAGCCCCCTTAGAGCCAGGTTCCCAGGGAGTCAAGCCCACACCCACCACTCTGATCCTCTGCCTCATAACTGCAGTCAAGCATCTGTCAGCCCAGCCTGCCCGCACTGCCAAGGCTGTCCATGCAATCTCCTGTCTGCCCTGTCACCCACCAGATGCCCTTCAGACCGTCGCCATTTGCCTCAAGCCCCCTAAAGACCACACCTTCAACCTCCTTCCCTAAAGAAAGGGAGCCCATCTGAAATGACATCTCTCCTCAAAATTTCTTGGTCATGTTCCTTTCTTTTTTTTTTTATTTTTTTTTATTTATTTTTTTTTTTTTTTTGCGGTACTGGGGATTGAACTCAGGACCTTGTGCTTGCCAGGCAAGCACTTATTCCACTGAGCTATATCCCCAGCCCTCATGTTCCTTTCTTTTTCCCCCCTCCCCTTCCCCCTCCCCTTCCGGTTCCCCTCTCCCTTCCTCTTCCCCTTCATCCTCCCATTTCTGAGGAAATGAGTTTCCTCCCCTGGCCCAGTAAGTTTGCTCTCAAACCCTTAGCCCCTCTGCCACCTCTAAAGCTGTTCACCCGCAGAAGTTCCCTGTACCCAGCCTGGCTCTCATGGCCTCTTCACTCACTGCCCAGCACCCTGGCCTGGGCGGGGTCCCCAGTCCCTCCTGCTGCCTCTCCTCCTGACTGCGCCGTGGCTTCCACATCTAGCCTGTTTCTGGGACCAGCTTTGCACACCCTCCATCTTGCTGGTTCCCAAGGCCTCTTCTCACTGAGAAATTATGGGGACCCCTCCTGGGCATCTGTGGCCCTTCTCATGGATGCCATGTCTTCCTGGGTTTCCCTTCCCTTCCCAGCCCCTTTTGGCCACTTATTTATATATTTATTTATGTATTTATGCACTGTTTATGGCCATATCTGCCTTGGTCTCCCCTGAGGTAGATCTGCCCATTCTCTCCCTCTCTTCTTGCCCCACAACGTAGACGCTTCTCCCTGGGGTCCTCCCCTGAGATCACTACACCCTCCATCGGCAAGCTCCCTCCTTCCTTTACATCCAGTGCCCACCTCCCTAGGTGAACCCTCCACTCCTCTCTGCAGCCAGTCCTCTCCCCAGCTCACATGGCGCATTGCATGTTGGACACACTCTTTGTTCTGGTGGCAGCACCAAGAACTGAACACCTCTGATGCCCAAGAGCCCCACCTCTGTCTCTGAAATTCCTCTTTTATCCTGTTGGAAGACCCATGATCCTCCCAACTATATGACCTGAGATCCTACTGCTGTCTTCGGCTCCTCTTACACACCTTCCTCTATTGTTTCTTCCCGCTGACACCAAATTCACCTCTTTATGTGTCCCCTGGGCCACTTTTAGAGGCAGCCTCGCCTCCCACGTTTCCTCTGCCTGCTTCCACGTCCTCCAGCCCTCCAGAGCATGCACAGTGATGTATTTCCCCTGCTCCTCCACCAGCCCTTCAGCATTCTCCTGGCACACAAGCCAGTGCACAAGTCTTTAACCTGACATGACAGCCCACCCTGTAAGGTCCCGTTCTTTCTTTACGCCCTGCACCAGCCAACCTGTAAGAGTTGCCAGTCCCAGAAGGAGCACTGGTGTTTCCTCTCTCTCTGTGCCTTTGGTCTTCTCGTTCTCATCCTCTGGATTACTCTTGAATTTCCTCCAAGGCCCACGCAGAGACCATGTCTTTCATGAAGCCCTCCCTGGTCCACTGACCGCTGGGATCTCTCCCTCTGCTGAACCACCGTAGCACTTTATTTGTACCTTTCTCATGGCACTTACCATATTCTGCCTTGTATTATAGTTCTTTGTGCACTTGTCCTATGACTGTTCTTAGACTGTAAGCTCGCCAAGGGCAGGGGCTGTTTTATTCCTCCATACCCATCACAGCACTAGGTGTGGTGCATAACACACAGCAGTTGCTCAATAAATGTTTGTTGGACTCGATCCACAATGACTATAGAGGGCTTTATAATTATTGAAGCCATTTTGCATCTACAAGGTCACAAGAATTTCCAAAAACTTGTGTGAGTTGGGCCAAAGCAGAAATTGTTAACCCCATTTTGTAGGCCATAACATTGGGGCAAATACCTGCAACAAGCCTCGAAACTCACTAGTGGGATTGCTACGTATGTCTTCTCATCCTCATTCTAGGGCTTCAGTGTTAATCTGTGCAGTTGGGTCATTGTAAACTGAAAACTGACTCTGAGCACAGGCCTGACTATCCCAGATCTAGGAGTCACCTTCAAAGGGCCAGGGCAAACTTCAGCATGAACCCTGACATGTGCCCATCAATCCAAACAGACTCTCACCACTTCTGGAAGAGGACAAAAGAAAGCCACTGAGGTTTTCTCAGACCCAGGGAGTGGGGCAGTAGGACCTCATCAATCATGCCCACTGCTGTCGTCCTAGGGTAGGAAACCATCCATCCAGATGGCAAAGAGACCCACAGCTCCAAGAGGCTGCTGTTTGATAAATCTCCTCATGCCTAATTACGGCTCCCCCTCCAGACTGGATGGAACAGGGACATTTATTGATGCCAGTCAGATGGGACTCCAGACATGCATGCTGCCTCATGAATGCCCTTCGTAGCAGCTCCAATAACACCCGCCCCACCCGCTGTCTCCCACTAGCGTTGCTGGATGTCACCTCTTCCCACCTTCATTCCCATCCTTTGTCCTCTGCCTCTAGAGCCCCGTCCACCCCCTTGGCAGGGTGAACTAACAGAGCCACATGGCAGCTCGCCTTCCTGGACATCTGAGCCCTGACCCGCTTCAGTGATGCGGGACAGCAGCAAGAAAGGGACACAGGACTCTTGGTGCCACCTCTCAGGGGAGCAAAAGAAGCCAATGAGCTTCTGTTCTGCTGGCAGACCATCCACAACAATGGGAGGTTTCCATGGCTACAGTGCAGAAGCAAGGTTTTAGTTTCCTTCGGGCTTTATGAGGAGGGTAGATTAATTTCCATTCTTAGTAGAATGGCCCGCACAGTGGGCCACTTTTCACAGATGGTGCATTGAGTCACCCAGCCAGCCCTGATCATAGTTTGTCTATAATCACCCTCATTTTCTGTAGCCAATACCTGATAAACCCACCCAGTGAGGACACTAAAGGGCCCTTCAGTGTCCACTTCTCCTAGTACCTAGCATGGGAAATGGGGTCACCAAGAATTATAAGACCTTTGTATAAGAATTATATAAAGACCTCAAATGCCCCAGCCAGGGCTTTTTCACATATTAAAGAGGTTTGTCCAGAACTGACCCAGCACCAACTAGAAGCAGCCAGTCCTTGGGGAATTGATAGAAAATGAAGACTTGACAGCCAAGAAGTAGGAAAACTGCATTGTGAACCCTAGCACTTTAGGGCCCCCAACCACAAGTGAGAGACCAGATTCTTCTGCAGCATATTGAGGTAAGGGAAGTTTGGGTTGATGCAGACAAACACCTCCTTAGTGTGTTTCAAAGTGTCTTTGTGTGCCAGAAAGAGAGCATAAAGAGGTCAGCCACGGGAGGACCTGCTCAGCAGGACCACTGTGCTTACTGGAGTTCGGGTACTGTGGGGAAGACACTGCGTGAGGTGATTTGCACAGAAAAATCCAGCTTCTGCTTTATTGCTTTAATGGCCTGGTGGGGTATTGTGTTCCTGAGTACTGTGGGCAAGGCAAGAGCTCTGAGCCAAATACCAGCAGACCCAAGAGACTATCATTCAAGAGCCCAGAGGACATGGAGGAGGCCACTGGGCTCTGCGGCTTTCTGACCAATGAAAAAGACATCTAGCTATCTCCGGCATGGAGTAATTGTGCACAGGCACATTGAGAAGGGCCGCGTAGGGAACTGAGTGGGGAGGAGAGCGGAGGCTAGGAGCTACGCAGCACGTGATAGCTGTGCATCCGGGAGCCTTCAGGCTTCTGCTTGGCCGACATCAGGTCACGCTAGCACTCCAGTTAAGCCTGTCAGTGGCTTTTCCTCATCTTGGGAAGGAAACGCCAAGCCTCTAACCCTGATCACAGTCTTCCTCCTTTCTGGCTCATTATGTCCCAACCTCACAGGCCTTTTCCCTTTCAGAGAACTTCCAGAGTTATTCTCGTCTCAGCCTTTGCACTTGCTGTTCCCTCAGCCTAGAAAGTCTCTTCCCCACTCTTTGTTTGTGGTCTTATGGTCATCTTTTAAGCTTCAAATAGAATTTCGCCTGTTGGGGAGACCTCTCCTGGTCTCCCTCAGCTAACAGTTTTCTGCCACATTTCACATTATATGGTAGACAGGCTTTGCAAACTACAATCTTCCCTTAGCCATGCAGGGTAAGTCGGAGACCTCAGAGGTGCCTGAGATCACAAGCGGTACCAATGCTACTTCCTATGCATACCTATAATGAAGTATGATTTATAAACTACACCCAGGAAGAGATGAACAATAACTAAAAATAAAACAGAACAACCACCAAACTGTGCTTTCATTGTTCCCTTCTTTGTTGTTGGCTGCCCTTCTAGTGCTCCAGGGGGATTTGTTCTCCATAGGGATTTCTGAGCCCTGAGTGGTCCTCCTCCGAGGCGACGGCAACGTCTGCCTGGGGCACTACAACAGGGGGCAGTGTGACTACTCCCTGGCACTCTCAAGAGGCACACACCAGCTTGGACTCTCTCCTGGTGAATCAGACGTCCCAGATAGAGGTCATCCCAGGAAGTCCCAGTTGACTTACTCAAAAGAACAAATGGCTCTTGCCTTGAACAGGAAGTTCTTTCCCTGCCAGGCAGTGGAACACCACTGCACCCTAAAGACTTTTACTAGATGAGCTGCCCACGGGAACCCCTGGGAGGACATTAAAACTCCGTGAACCTCTATCTTGCCCCTAACAATTCTAATGTGATTGGTCTGGGTGTGCAAGGCCATCTCTAAAAGTTCCTGTGTGGCACTCAGGTGCAGCCCAGCTGGGCACCTGTACCTAGATCTACTTCTTGAGCCCCACAATCTCTTCCACAGCAGCTCCACTGGTTTCAGGTAATTCTTTTGTTTCTGGCTTCTGGGGGCCTCTCTCCTTGATTTCAAGCTTAGCTCTGTTCTTCCTGCTGGGTTTGCTGCTGCTGCCATTCTGGATGGCTGCGTGGTGCAGCAGGAGGAAAGGCCTGACTGCCATGTTCCCTGCCTCCCTCCATGCCTCAGGAGGACTGGCATCCTCGCTGGAGCTTTTCTACACAGAGCACCAAGTAGGCATTTGGTAGACTCCTTTTGTGTGAATGAGATGAATATGTGTTTTGGAAGAACATTTGCATCCCACTGGCCCCCAGGGTAGGGAAGAGCCCTGCTTTGTGGAAAGAACACCAGGACCCCCTGAAGAGGAGCAAGAAGTACTACCACTGTCTCCACTAGTCCATGTGCTCTGGACCTCATGTGAGATGCTTTCTGTAAGCCATGTATGTTATCATGCCCTCATTTCACAGATTGGATAACTAAGGTTCTCAGATGCTGAAAGCTTGCTGCAGATGCCAAAGCTCCTGAGTAGATAGTTTAATGCCAAAGCCAACACTGTTAACACCAGCCTACTTAAATTCTGCGAAGGCCATTGAATTCTGCCAACCCAGGTCATCTGGTCATTGCGTGAGCCTCCAGGGGAGAAAGAAAGGGGCAGGGCTCATTTTCCTTCCATACAGACTCTTCATCAGAGGTCCAGAACACATGGACTAGTGCCCTGCTATGGGTTTTCTCATTGACAGAGCTGGTATAGACCCAGAACATACCCAGTGCCAGTTGTTAAAATGCTTTCTTGCCAGTGGATCCAGAGCTACATCTCTGGGTCCCCAAATGTCATTGTTCTAGCACTGCAGCCACAGCCCATTCTGATTGGCAGGACCCTCTGGGTTGTAAACTATTTTGCATATCACACTTGCTTTCCAGGAAAGAAACAAGGGGCAGGAGGGCTATTTGGGCTTTGGGACCACTGGGCTGGAGCTCCATTTCACTGGAGTTTCTGTAGCAGCTGTGCGTGGAGAAGGGTCTGGCTTCCTTCTTTCTTGTTTTGCATGGACACATCCTCGACCCAAAGCAGGTGTGTGTAGCTCATGTGAGAACAGATTATACATTCAACTATGAAAGCGTGAAGAGCAACAAGAGAGAGAAGCATCTTCTGACAGTGTGTCAGGATGGACAACAGATGAATAAGCGCTAGCATCTGAGGCACACAGTGACAAGCTGGAGAGTGACAGAAACTACAGGAATAGCAGAGGACCAGAAGGGGGCAGATGACTGGGTCCTGACTAGATGCTTTACATGGACCCCTTTGGAGTAGATGCTGTTTTTATTCCCACTCAATAGAGGAGAAAACTACGGCAAAGACATTGATGGCCCAAGGTCAAAAGCCTAGGAATCAGCTGAGCTGGGATTTATACCAAAGCCCTCAGGGACCTAGAGTGGTACAGGGATCCCCTAAATTGCACCTTGATGCTGGGACTTCACCAGGGCCCCGGAGCCTGCACCAGCCAGTGATGTGGCTAGTTCCCATGGTTATTATTCCCACACCAGTTCAGCTGCCAGCCCCTCCCACTCCACTGTCTGCCCCCAGATCCGCGGAGTGGAGATGCTCATTATTGTAGTGCTGGGGGCAGACTGGCTGCACAGCCCTGGGCCTTATGGTTGCAGCTGCTGCTTTTGAACTTGGTGGGGAAGCCAAACAGCCTCGTTTTCCCACGCTGGGCCACTTGGCCCAGAGTCTGTGGATAGATGGGGGATGACCAAACCACAGGCTGCCGGGGAAATGTGGAACTGTTTTCTGGCAGAAGCCAGCCTGGAAGAAAGAAGTGAAGCCATCACAGCAGAGGACAAAGCCAAAGAGTGAAGAGCAGACATCCGTCCTAGGCAGGACCTTCGCTCTGAGAGTCTGCCTCAAAATTAGATATTTGCACCAGGCTGGGTCTAAGCAAGGAAGGGACCTCCAGCTTCCCTTTGTAGAGTCAGATGGTGCAGGGGACCTCACATGGCCCACGCCTTCCCTGCCTCTCCAGCTTCCTGCCTGAGCAGCATGGGTCCAGCTGTTCACCTCCTGTTTCTTCATCTGTAACCTAGCAGTAAGGAAACCTGCCTGGCTCAGGATTAAACCAGGTAAGGTAACTGAGGTTCTTCAGGTGCTGCTTTAATCCATTTTGTGCCACCGTAACAGAGGGCCTAACATTGGGTAATTGATGAAGAACACATTTATTTCTTGCTGTTTTGGAGGCTGGGAGGTCTGAGATCAGAAGCCCCGCATCTAGGAAGGACCTTTGAGTTTTAGCAGCCCCTGACAGAAAAGGGAAGGGTAAACGAGGGAATGGGCAAGATAGAGTGTTGGACTTGCTTTTATAACAAAACTACTGTTGTGACAACTAATCCACTCCCAAGATGATGATGTTAATCCACTGTCATGGTTGATACACTGTGTCAACTTGGGGAGTCCAGAGGTTTGGCTGAGTGACTCAGCAGGAAGCCAGGGTGTTTACTTGGTATACATCCTGAGCCTGTGGAAGAGGAGGGCATGGAGATTGTGTGAGTGCTACACGCCCCCTGGGTGGGGGTAGGCTGTTTACAATGTAAGGGAGGGAAAGACACTGCTTGCCGCCATTCCTCCCTTTTTGCTCTGGTTGTTTTTGCTGTGCTCTGCCGCCATGGACATTTGCCCTCTGCCATGTGCCACTCTGCCTCAGAACCAGCCAAGTATGGACTGAAACCTCCACAAACTGTGAGCTAAATAAACCTTTCCTTCCTTCATTTTGGGCACTGGGTATTTTGTCTCAGCAATGAGAGAAAAGTAACCAAGACATCCACCATGCAGTCAAGGCCCTTATTAACCACTTCACTTCTCGCTAGATTTCACCTACTAGTGCTGTTGCTCTGAGCAAACACCTGGAGTTTGGAAAACACATTCCAACCACTGCACCCACTCCAGGAATTAGATGTCAGTGAAAACTCACTTCCCGCACCTGTAGGCTACTGTCTTGGACCAAGGTAGGGGAGGAGAGTTTGGAGTGAGTTCTGCCCAGTGTCCTCCTGGCTCGGCCTGCTGACCTTCCTAACTATTGTTGAAACAAGTGGGCAGGGCCTGACATGCATTAGGTGCCCAGTAATGAATGAATACCTAGGGAATGAATGAAGGCCTGTGGAATGAATGAAGGCCTATGGAATGAGTGAAGGCCTACAGAATGAAGGAAGGCCTGTGGAATGAGTGAATGCTTTCAGTTTTCTGAAACCATCTCTTCTGGCTCCTGAACAGGGGGTGCTTCTTAGGCCTCAGTTTCCATGTCTGAATTAAGCAGATATGTTTCTCTGCCTCCTTCTACCTGACAGCTGCAGGTAGGACCATAATCATCTAACAGCATCCTAATTTAACATGAGTGCCCCTAAATTCCTTTTCCACTGCATACCAAAAAGTACTTCCTTCCAGTGTCTTTGTGTCCATGCAACCCTCCAATAAATAGCCACAGTCCCAGGCATTGCGGTGGACATGTGACCCAGTTTGTCTCAGTCCTCCACCAACCCTCTGAGGTTGGCACTATTTAGCTGCATTGCGTGGGCAGAGGAAGGACTAGCACTTGGCAGGCATGTAACCAACTCAGATCAAAAACTCCTATGAATCTCTGCTACACTAATCTATACAACAGTTGAAGTTCATTCATTCATTCATCCATCTCTGTCTGAGTCAATTTAGGCTGCACTACCAAAGACCTTGTGACATAAAAAATAAACATCTATTGCTCACAGCTTTAGAGGCTGAACAGTCCAAAATCAAGGCACCAGCAAATCCAGGACCTGCTGAAGCCACCTCATTGTTTCATCTGCGTGTGACCAGGAGCAGAGGAAGAAGCAGCTGTTTTGTCTTCTTACAGATGAGCATGAATCCCATCACGAATGCTCTGACCCTGTAACCTAATGATCTTGCAAAGGCCGCACCTCCTCATACTACTGTGTTGGGGGTTAGGGTTTCAACACACACATTCTAAGAGGACAGGAACTGTCAGTCTGTAGACATCTCTACAGCATTCATTTGAGAAACATCAGGAGTGCCCACCAGATGCCATGGCACAGGGACACTCGGTCCTTGCTCCTGTAGGGCTCAAAATTCAGTGGTAGGAGCAGAAGAGGGAGGAAAGACACAGGTAAGGGGTGTGGGTACGGGGTGTAGATGAATAAACAGGTTGTGGGAGCAAGAAGGGACAAGGAAAGATTGAACAGGAAGAAAGGCACATGGATTTCCACTCACAGAGGGCACATCACAGAAAAGCATGCTTCAGGGGAAATGTCACAGGGTGGCAGGTGGAAAGTGTGAATCCTTACTCGTTTCAGCTTCTTCCTCTTTGACTCTTCTGTTTTGTCTATGATGATACCACAAGGCAGGAAGCAAAAGTTGGAAATAAGCCATAGGGACTGAATGAATTCATGTGCCTGTATAGACATCTCTCCTTTCGTCTGAGAACACATGGGCAACAAAGGAAGAATGAATTCTGGGACACATTGAGCTTCACAAGGTCTGGCCTTCTTCCAGTTCCGAGGCTCTGGGCTGTAGAACATGCATGCATTGCACACAACCCACACCAGTGACCACCCAGGGAAAGGAGGAGACTGCATGTGTGTGCCAAAGAGTGCCAGCTTCCATTCATTCACCCAACTTCAGACACCACTGAGAACCAGCAATGATCTGGGGTTGCCACTGAGCAGCTGATACACACAGGCTCTGTCTGTAGAAGCTCAAGTCTGCTGGAAGGAAACATGGTGCACAATGAATGGCAGAATGAATCAAAGGGGAGAGTTGATCTAAGCAACTGGGGGTATTCACAGCAGGATCCACAAAGATGGCAGATGAGCTGAGCTTTGAAGAATGAGCTGACTCTCAAGACTCCCTACCCTGGAAAGGTTTGGTCCTCCTTGGTGTCAGAAAGGGACAGGGGAATCACTTAAGTAGCTGGCTATCACACTGCTGCCAACTGCTACCAAAACAAAGAAAACACCCAGGGAACAAGTCTTCCCACTTACCACAAGCCTCTATAGATTTCATGCTGCTCCAGGACATGCCACTTGGATTCACAAGACCCTTGGTTTGTGGAGAATGGTCTCAATCATGATGAGGGGTGAAAGAGACAGACAGATGCCCACCCAGCATACACTGCAGTCTGCACTCTCAGCTTGCTTCCTTCCCAGCCCATCTCTCATGCCATCCTCTTTTCAGTGCACCTTCCCCCAGGTGTGGTCACTGAGATTTTAATGTTCCACATTCTGTTCCCTGGGCTTGTTTACAGCTCTTCTCATTGTAATGGAGGCCACCAGGCCCATCTTTGAAGAAATATTAGTTTCCCAGGGTTGCTGCCAACCTCATAGACTCTTGGCATCCAGATCAGCCTTCCCCTGGTCTTTCTCAGGGAAGATGGAAGTTACAGGGTGTTCAAATTGGAGTCAACTGAACAGAAAAGGGGCGCTGGGATGAAATAGTGGGTGTCCTTAGATCACTGAGCAGAACCTGCACTTTCTTTAACCATAGCGACTAGAGATGGGCAGGGTGGGTGTGATGGGCAAGGTGAAGTGTCAACTTGATTGATTTTGTGACCCACTGGGGGATCATGGAACACACTTCTGGATATGTCTGGAGGGAAGGGATCAGAGAGGAGTGACCTTGAGTACCACCCTGACCCCTCACCACTTCCTCACTGCCTTTTTCCTCTGCTCTTCCACACCCTTCCACCATGACGTTTCTGCCTTGGAGCCCAGTGAGCCTGGACAATAATGGGCAGCTAGTATAGTGTGGAGCTCTGTGCTCTTGGTTGTGCCCTCTGCACTACTTGGTCAATGCCCACCTGTGTTCTCAGCTCACCTTACCTGTGGCTCTGTTCTGACTCCCTCTCCCTAATCTCATTAATTTCTCCAAGTCCTTGTTGAACATGACCCCCCTCCTTGATTTTCTTAATGCTTTTAATTCTACCAATATAATAGACAAAATAATGGCCAGACATATATAAGGTCAACATTATGCCTTTGCAAACCCCTTAAATAATTTCTAAACAAATACATCTTCATTCCTTATCTGAATATATGTGCTTCCTCCAAAATAATAGATTATGTCAGCAAATCTACCCAACCATAGGAAAGAGCTAGGATTAAAGGGAACTGGATACTTTAGGTCATCACCCACAATCTGACATGGAAATTCAAGTTCTCAAAAGACACACAAAAGTCAGGCCCAATGCAGCAACTACCATCTCCTGTGACTTTGTCCAAGATCGTCTTCCTGTCTCCATAGGACCTAAGTCTACTCACTACGAGTGTCTCAGTCTCTGGCTTCACTCTGCCCTGACTTCAGATGTGGTATCTCTGTACAGCTGCTTCTCCTGAGCTCACCCTCCCTTATTCTCCCTGCACTCAGGTCTGCTCAGGTGATTCTCCTTCATTTGACTTAGTTCACTGAATAAACCATAGAGTGACTGATCCTTGATTTGGCTCTGCCTGGGCAGCTTGGGAAGGTGAAGACAAGAATTTCCCAGGGCCCACACCCTGGTCACTCCATCCCCAACTGGTGTCAGTGCAGGACCGAGCTACATTCACACCTCAGAGGAAGGCAGTAGCTCAGGTGGGACCCTCTTGACAGTGAAATTGCCTCTTTCAACCCCAATCTGAGTAGCCATTGACAATCAGTGGAAAAGACACCCTTGTCACTTCAGGAAGTCCCTCTTCAAATTGGATCCCTTGTCTGCGTTAATTTTGTCATGAAAACTAATAAACATATTTGGAATTTAACACAATGCTTTTTTTTTTTTTACCTAAATCGTTCACGGAAGGAAAAGGCAAAGGAAACACAAGCACAAGTGAGTTGACAATCACACTGCTGAATGCATTAAAATTACAGGCTTTCTGTTATGCCAGGATACAGCTTGAGACCCTCCCTGAAAAGTACCTTGGGATCTGAAGAGGAGGAGGGGCTTCAAACTTCTCTGCAGATAGGGGCAGAGAAATCATATAATTTAGCAAAGTCCAACAAAGCTAGTTGAATGGGGTATAGATGACATGCATTTAAAAGAAGCCAGGATGTTTTTCCAGTAAAACATTAAAAAGCTATCGCTGCACTGAGATTATGGGTTTCTTCTTCTTCCCATAGGTTATATGGGTGAACTTCTGTCTGTTATGGAGTAAAGCTCTTTATGTCAATCATCCCCTATCCACCTACATTCTCATGTGCATCAGTGTTAGGAAGATAATTTCTCCATTTCACTTACATTTTTCTTTGCTCAATTTATTCTGCTCAAGATTATACTGATGTCAAACAGCCTTAGTCCATGGCGGGGAAGGAGATCATTTCAAAATCTCAGTTCTTAACTAGCTGCCTATCATCACCCATCCACTTACCCCCAAGACTCCCTGCTTAAACCTCAGCGAAGATCTCCCAATTCTCAAATCAACCCCAATTATTCCAAGTGAACCCCTAGAGTCCATCTTTCAGATTTTCAAATGTTCCTCTTGGTCACTAAGAAAACACAAGGCTATTCAATCTTGCTTATGGGTCTTATTTATTTGTTCCTTGCTGTGTGTTGTATATTTAAAACTCACATATTTTAGTAGGTTTTCAACCAGGTAAACAGAGACCTCTCTAGGTATTTCAACACCAAAAGGGTTGTTGGATGAACTAAGAACAAAAATCAGAGAAAGCCATCACTAGCTTACAGGAAATCAGAAATTATAAGAATCTCAGGAAACTGCAACTGGTCAGCTGTGTCTCCCACTGCCCCAAAGGAGGTGAACTGTAGCCACTGGTAAATCTCGTGTATACTGAACTGCTGTGATTTCCTATCATGTTTCTAGCTAATGCATACGTTCTTTTCATTGATGGGATCTAAATCAAAATCCTGGTGTTAAGTGATACTAGGGAGTGCAGTTCTTAGAATCCCACCCCCACAAATACCACAGACAGCTTTGCAGGGATTCAGAGTAAATGCTAGTTTCCCAAACGCAGTACTCATGGGTTCACAGTTCTCCAGATACTGTGTTAGTAGCTGTGAATATATCATGCACATTTCTCATATGAGAAAACACAGCTCATATTTATTAGGCAATTTTCCCAAGGACAGGCAAACAATAAATGATCACTGGTCTGATTTCTGAGTCCATGCTCTTGCCCCAATACCCTACTGTTTCATATGATGTTTAAAAAATAAACACTTATAAATATATCATGTCCTTTTTGTAGTCAGTCTTCAGAAATTTTCCAAGGACAGGGCAGCCAGTCCAGGTGTCCTAACCTCATAGTAATTCCATATAGCTGTATCTCCTGCTGTCCATAAAGTTCTTCCCCAAAGGGTCCCAATGTCTCCTTCATCAGTGTCCATGATCCCTAATTGGATGGAACTCTCTAAGCACATGACTTTTTTCTTCACTACCTTCAAATTGTCAACATTAATTTTCAAGCTGGAGCAGAGCAGAGGAGTCCCAGCGGCTCTCCATGCTGACTTCCCAGGTGCATCTTCAGGTCTGTGGATGGTAGATCTGCCAGTCACTAGGTCTTTCAGTCTTCCAGGAAATACTACAGTTAGCCAGGACTCTTGTCGGTGCATACACAATTGAGGTGCACAGAAACTTCTTCCTGGTCATTTTCGGGGACAATGGAAATCTCTTGCCACCATCTAATGGGAGCCAAACTGCACAGAGAAGATTTTCTAAGGAGGAAAGCAGGGGCAGCTCCATAGGTCACTAGCTAGATTAACGATACCCTGCATTTTTTTTCTTTTGGATCAAAGAGAAAAATATCTTTCTTTGACATAAGAAGCTGTGTCTCAGCACCTTGTTATATCATCAGTCATGACTTCACCAGCATTTCTATAATCTTCAGGAGACTTGGTTTCACATTATGAACAAGGATATTATTTTTACTCACCTTGTTCATGAGCATGAAGGAAGTGTGACCTGTTTCTAAGTGAGAGCCTCTTCTACAAGAGTAAGACATAAATGAAGTAACACAACATGGAAATAGTGGGTGCCTCACAATTTGTTGTCTCGGTTAAAAAGAGAAAAAACTAACAGAAAGGTATACTACAATTATATCTGGAGGTGGGAGTAGAGAACAGCAAAGAAGGTAATGAGCTGGCAGGACAATCATTAAGACTGATGGAAAGATATTAGAGTAAGCAAAGTGAAATCAAAACATAAACACTGTTGTAGTCAGGGCTTACAAGGAAAACAACTTAATACAGGACACAAAATTTATAGGGATTATTTTTATAATATTCACCCTAAGAGTCAAATGCAGAAGAATGTGAGAGATCCATCTATGTGCTAGAGACCCAAAGAATTCAATTGAGGACCTGGATCCCACGGCAATGTCCTGAACAAGCTCAGCTGAAGACCAAGAGACCATGACAATGTCCTTCACAAGTTCAGCTGGAGGCCTGGAGCCCAGGACAATGTCTCATGCAAGTCTGTACCAAGGATCTGCACTGGGAAGGCCCAAAGGTCAATGGTGGAAACTAGAAACTGTGCCAGTGGGATGAAGGATCTGTGCCAGCAGGCTGAGGCATCTGCCCTGGAGCCAGTAGGTGATACTCAAAATAAGGTTCGGAGCTCCCTTGAAAAGAACCATAGCTATCCCCAGCAACACCAAGATCCCAAACTCCTCCAGCAGCGAAAACAGCTGAGTTCATATCAGGAAAGACAGCAGGACAAGCTTCTCCAGGAGAATCAACAGCATACCCTCTTCCCCTCCAGTTCTCTTTTTTATGCTGTTGGCAGCAATCCTCAGATGGGCCTTCCACACCCAGCCCCACACTCATTCAGTTCAGCTGGGTGTTACAAGTTGACCATTACTTAATCCACCACAGAAACACATGCTAAGTGATGGCGCTTTATCAGTGCTTATAAACTCACACCCAACAACATAAATTTCTGGGTTCTCTCTTCCATAGTAAACATTAGCCATACTTCTGTCTATACCAGATGATAATCTTGAAACCAGATTAAAAATAACTATTTTTAAATGCACTATATGAGAGTCCAGCTTTCTGGACCCGAGTCACCAAAATAAGCCCTGCCTGCTCTTGACTAAGTCTTTGCCCTTGGCATGCCTGAGCAAGAATTTGGATAACAATGTGGTTTCCAGTTTTGAATTGCTATGAGACTTCCCTAGGTGATACTAAATCATAGGCTAGACCCAAACAGAACTTTAGCTCCTGGTTGTGCTAGAGGCAAGAAAGGTCTGTTCCAGATCTGTGGTTCTAGCTCATGGTACCTGTTCATCACATTAAGCAACTACTACCTAGTCTTCACTCAAAAGGACCTTAGCTCTGCATAGAGGGTTTGGATGATGTCAAATGCCCATATGTAAGTGTACATATAGGGGATAGGTCCAAGATGATCAGTAAATAAATTTGCAGAGTAGATTTAAAAAGCAGTGTTGGTTAACTGAGCCTGAATACTCTTCTAAATATTATGCAAAGGTCTCATAGCCAAACCTCAAACACAAAATATTTTGTTTCTACTTCCTGTTGGAAAGTAAAAACAATGACCCATATCTATTGGAAACAAAAGAAAGATGATGAGCACCTATTCCAGACTACAACTTTAACATTCTGTGCCTGTGTCCTTCGCAGACCCTCCCCCAGGTGTCCCTTTGTTATGACTGATACATTGTGTCAACATGGTGAGTCTACAGGTTTGGCTGAGTGACTCAGCAGGAAGCCAAGGTGCTTACTTTGTATACATCCTGAGCCTGTTGAAGAAGAAGGCGTGGAGATTGTGTGAAAGCTATACCCCCCTGGGTGGGGGTAGCCTGTTTACAATGTAAAGGAGGTAGAAAGGGGTTGCTTGCCTGCCATTCCTCCCTTTTGCTCTTGTGGTTTTGCTGGGCTCTGCCGCCATGAACAGTTTGCCCTCTGCCATGTGCCACGCTGCCTCTGAGCCAGCCAAGTATGGACTGAAACCTCCACAAACTGTAAGCTAAATAAACCTTTCCTTCCTTCATTTTGGGTGTTGGGTATTTTGTCTCAGCAACAAGAAAAAGGTAACCAAGACACCCTTCATTCTCGCATAATTGTCCAATCAAAAGAGCACCTAAGTTCATGTGTTTCTAGAAACCAAGCCTTTATGACTCTCTATGAAGAGGACAAATTGCACTTTGTTGAGCCCTGAATAAAGTCTGAAAACACTGAAAGACACTCTGCTTCTTCTACATTAAGAAATTTCATGATAGACCCACAATAAACTACTCTATCATACTCTGAAGTTTATGGTGCCAGAGTCATGGAACCATAGTTTCAGGTCTTGGAGACATATTTGGCAGATAATTTTTATTCTAGATGGTGAGGGGAAAAAATAAACTGTTTCCTCATTCAGTGGTTCTACGTTACCAAGTCTCCTTGAACTAACAATGGTCTGTCAACTACAAAAATACTCCAAAGCTAAGAACTGTACTCATCTGCCTTGCTGAAGAGGAAAAATAAAAGGTGAACAAAAATATTTTCTTTTGCTTTCTGAATAGCAATGGAACAGAACTGTCCCAAGTTCCAATGAAAACAACTTGGAATGATAATTCCTATGTAGGATCCCAGGCATAGTCATTAAATGAAAGAATTTCCTTTGAAAATTATGGGAACAAATCTCCTGTTTAAAAAAAGAAGGATGGTCAGCATCCACTTACCTCTACTTCCTCCAGAAACACCACTAAAATGATTAAAAGGGGTACAAATCTACTGGCACATAAGTAATAAGGGAGAAAACAACAAGAGACATTTGGAAGACAGCAAGCAGAAAGATGGATGGGAACTGACTCGGCTGGATTCTAAGCTGGCGGCAGGAAAGGTGGCACCATATGCCCATGAATATGGGGTTGGAGATGAGGATAAACATGGGGAAACTGGTTTAAAAGACTTTAAAGAAACAATTAGACCTCAGACTGCCTCTCCCTTTTGGGAAACTGGATGATGACTTCTCATACCAAAGCATGGAGAGGATAAAAGCAAAGAGCTATGTATCCCAGGGATGGAACAGAACACAGGTACCAACTAATACAGAGGTACAGAGTGACTACGTATATACTGCAGGCTGTATACACTACCACCACCCCAGCTCCAGCCTTCTCTCCCACTTCAGCTTCCAGAACATCGGCTGCCAGGCTCATCGTCTAGCTAAAAGATCAAAAAAGTCCTCCTTTGGAAAAATGACCAGCTGAAGAGGAGAAGTACAGAGACACTGACCTTGGGGTCAGCCAGATCAGGCATACTGAGAACATAGTCAAAAGCTGGTGGCACCCTACACATCCCCCTCCAGCTAGATCTGGAGGCTACACTTAGAGCCTCCCATTGGAGGTGAAAGTGTCACTGCCCTGAAAACGGTAAAAACCAGCACATGACTGTCTGGCAGTCTGCTCCCCAAATGAGGAGCCCAAAGAGAGTGCACAGTTTAGATGGGACAATGAGGAAATTAATAGCACCTCCATGAGCCTGGGTCTCTGAGTGTGGAACAGAGTTCTATAGCAACCCTCGCTGGGTGTGTCGCATAGGAAATTAACCTTTGCCATAGTAAGCCACTGAAGAACTATCTCAAAACATAAATTGAGTCTCTTTTGACTCAAAGCTACACTAGTTTTCAATGACCACTGTGGTGCCTAGTGCTAAAATATGAGCACTCACAGACCACCAGGCATCTGAGGAAGCCTCTAGTAGGAAAACTGAAGGTCAGAATTCATAGAAGAGTTTGGAGGAGCAGTGACTGAGCCAGAGAAGAAATGCTATCATGAATAATCTCAATGAAGTGGGAGAAGATGTTTCACTCAGGAGACAAGGCGAGAAGTGTTGGAAGGAAGAAAATTGCGTTCAGAGCACCATGAAAAACAAAAGAGCTGTTAGAATTAAAAATACGGTAGCAAAAAATAAAAATTCAATAGAAGCACTTTCAATAGACAAGAACATTGAGAAATTCTCCCAGAAAATAGGGCAAAGAGATAAAAATGGAAAAAAGAACACAAAATAAGAAAATTAGACCCTCAACATAGAAGAGCCATCATTCAAGTAATTGTAGCTCTGAACAACAACAGAGAAAACTGAAGAGATAGAAAATTATCAAGATAATTCAGTAAAATTCTCCATAACAGTAGAAAATAAGTTTTAATTCTAAAAAAGCCTCACCAAGCATTCCGAAAATAGACTCATATACCTTCAATATAGGAATATGATAAGTTAGACCAACTTTCCTCCTAAAAAAACTAAAAATGCTAGATAAAATATTTAAAACACTAGTCAGAGAACAGAATACCCCATCTAAAGCCTAAGCAAAAGCAGAAATCTAGAGAAATAAGTAAAATCAGAAACAGAGAGGGGCAAATTGAGGTTACTTTCATCCTGAAGCCATTTCCCAAACCAAGCTTTAGTTTTTATGGGACAACTAAGGTCACACCACTAACAAGAAGGAAATCCAGTTCACCATGCCCTCATACCCAGGGGCTTGCAAGGAGAAGGGCTCAGCACTCAACAAAGCAGAAGGAATAAAAATCTAACGGTCCTCTTTCAGTATCCATGGCCACTAGTTGGCCTTTATGTAGACTGTCCCCCAGATGTGTATCTCATGGATAGGCAAAGCAAACCTCAACTATAAATGTAGTAGAGCTTTTCATTTATTTTTTTTCTCTTTCTTTTTCTGTTGTAGTTGATGTAGTTCTTTTTGCTTTCACACTATAAAAAGAAGTTGTACTACTGACTTAGGTCACTTTATTGTAAGGAATAGTTGATGATTAATTGTCTGATCAATTTTGCATGTCTATACCTATTTTCCTGAATATACAATTAGAAATTATCAATATGTAATGCAACAACCAT